>CM051234.1:358968949-359223949 GCA_027917425.1 Gastrophryne carolinensis | reverse complement strand
CGAAGTGCTGATGGGTTTCCTGTCACTGTTCATTGCGGGTGCATTGTGCCAGAGCTGCTTAGTAAAACTGAATGGAATGTGAGCCACTGATTGGAGAGCTTGGGTATGCTCTGTAGGATCGCCAGAGAGGTGAGCTTTTATGGAGTTTTGGGGGATTTCACACAGTGGGGCATACCAATTTGGGAGAGGCACAATCACCAGGATAGTGAAAATCTTGGTAATTGTTCCTCTTTAAAATCATGTCCCCATTAGGAATTCCTTAGTTACTCCTATAAAGCTACAGAGAACAGTTAGTCATATTTAGGGGCTTCCAATGAGAACCAAAATCCTGGCCAATATTTTATTCACCAAGAATATGAGTTAAAGTGTTTGCAAATACAAGCAACAATATTCAGAGAAGATTCAGAGTAGATATGAAAAACAATGAGCTGACTTTAATACTTTAATATTTATTTGTACTGTTCAAAAGGAAGTACATTGGTGAAAATAATGAAAATATTCAGTTTCTCTTTGATATTTCTGGTAACCTAACAACTATGATCCTCCAAGTTGCTGATTCTAACCGCTGTTTATTCCCATTTATTCCCATTTACCTTTCTCAAGGGAAATCCTTTGAGAGTTAAATACACATATCCACTTATAAATAAAATCTACAAATGTATCATCTGTAGGATGTTATAAAGGTCAGTCCTGACTTTTACATAAGTAATTACAAAGAATAATAACCATGTTCGCATTCTTTTGCTGTCTTCTGGCCATTACAGATAAAGGGATACTCAGTACTTCCTTTAATTTTATTGTCCTTTGAATAATATTACATATTATATTACAGTTTTTGGGAAGTGGCTGGTTGTTCTTTAAACTCTTTAAACGTACACGTTTGTAATGCAATACACATTATCTAGTTGTTCCCAACCAGTGGTACAAGCAGGGTTGGGATTCATTTTTTTTAACAACAGGTTCCCGATACCTAAGTCTCTAGGAAGCGTTACCGTGCAAGTCGCGCAACATTATATTTTAGCATTAACCACAACCCAGCATTAAATTCCTGGTACCCCCAACATTAAATTAATGACACCCCATCTCAAGCTATAAAGTAATAGCACTCAAGCATTACATGTATAGAACCCCAATCCAGCAATAATAAAATGCCACCCCAGAATTTAATTCATGACAACCACACCAGCATTAAATTCATGGCAACCACCCCAGCATTAAATTCATGAGAACCACCCAGCATTAGATTCATGGCCTGCTTCGGTATTCATAACAGTTGGGTTATTCAGCCACAAGGTGGCGCAGTGGTACTGCAGAAAGCTGTGGCATCTCCCGGCCCCATTAAAAAGGGGGATCAATCATAGAGTTCCCAGTGTTTCCTCTGCAGTGATACTGCGAAGTTAGAAGATTGCTCTCTCTCTTGCGCAGGTGAGCGGGGCAACCAAACCTGCGGCCCTGCATGTCTAATTCCATCCGTTTCTGGACCCTCAGTGCCTCGGGTCGAGGCCACGGGTGAAGCTAGAAGAGCACTAGGGTCAAGTGCTCCAGGAGCGCAGCTCCAGCCGCAGACCCTGTACCACAAAGGGTAGCCAGCCATAGGCTTTATGGTGAGCCAGATAGGGATGCAGAGTTCATGTTCTGACTTCTGAGAGGGTGAGTGCTTTTGGGGACTATGTCTCCTTCTTTTCCTTCAAGGGTCCCCCCCCCCCCTGGCCTGGATACTCGCGGCTGGCCTCTTGTCTCTCTCTCCCCCCCTCTCTGGCTTTGTTTGGGGGGGGGGGGGCGGGTGGCATCGGCGAGTGGTATTCTATGTGGTGTTTTGGCGTTTATTGTGTGTTTTTTGGTGTTTTTCAGCCGCCGCGCGCTTGGTACTCCGCTTCGCGGCGGTTGGCACTATAACCTGAGGCGTTTTTTATTTTGTCATGGGGACTGCCGGGTTACGTGATCGCCGTTTTTCACACTCTTCGGGTGGGCGGGGCCTTGGGGGTGACGCATATCGCGTTGTCTCCCCGCGGCCCGCCCCTCGAGGTACCTCTGCCGGCGCCATTTTGGACTAGCTGCGCGTCTGGATTTCTCCCTTCCTGGCTGCAGCGCTGCTTCCTCTGGTGTGTCGCTTCATCCTGTGGTCTGTGCCTTGGTGACCCTGCGGTGTCTGTGGTCTGTGAGTCCCCCTTGGGGGTTTTTTTATGGACCTTGGGGGTATGTGCTGTGGGATGCTCATGTGTCTTTTTCACTTATGCCTTTCAGGCGGGACACCATTGGGTTGTGGTTTCTCCCGGCTCTACTCCTTCCTCCCCCTCATCCCCCCCTTTCACCGATTTCTGGGGGCATCCCATGGAAGAGCATCCCGGGTGGCTTCTGTATTAGCCTTTTGTGCCTGCGTTAATCACCATATGGAGGCTTCTGGGGATAGTGCTCTTGGGGGTCCTTTGGGACAAGCTCGGCTGTGTTCCATGTGTGGGGTATCTCCTGTGAGTAACAGTGCCACGGTGTGCGTGCCGTGCGCTGAGTGTGTACTTGCGCTTCAAGCTGGTTTGCCTGCTTCGCTTCCCAGCTCTGCGCCTCCCTCGGCTTCACCTACTCCTCCGCTCCTGCAATTGGGCCCTAGTGAAGGGGATATTAGCAGGGAGTCGCACTCTGATTTGGCTCTGCGGGTGGCAAGCATTGAGAGGCAGCTTGCCAGGACTGTTCCTAGGAAGGCCTCTGGCAAGAAGCGGCACCTGATTTCCGCTCCCTCACGCTCTACAGAGGAGTATGAGGAATTTGATGTCACTGCTGGACGCTATTCCCTAGAGGAAGGGGAACTGCTCCAGGACTCTGACTCTACTGGGGACCAGTAGGAGGGTTGTGATAGTGACCTGTAGTGAGCTGTCTCACATTTTTGAAATTTTACACATTGCTGCCCCTGTGGAGGCTAAAAGGAAACAGAGTGGCGCTACGGATCGTAGCGTGGGGAGGAGTATAGGACTCTCTTAGTTTGCTCTGATTTTGTGGCTTTTATCCTTACTGCTATGGATGATGCTGTGCGGCTGAGCGGCAGGGCCTCTGCGCTCTTGGTGGCTATGCACCGCTCTGTTTGGTTACGTCAGTGGGCAGCTGACGCCGCTGCTAAGAAGGCTCTCACTGGACTCCCCTTCACGGGGCTGCGGCTATTTGGGGAGCATCTTGATGTTCTAGCCAAGGATGGCAGGCTACCTCAGAGTAGGAGGCAGTCTCGGCCCTTTCGGGGGTCCTCCGTCCCCCTCCCTTCCTTTCGTGCTCCCAGAGGAGGCCGTGGCTCCCTCCTCTCTAGTGGCCGCAGAGATTCTTGGGGCCGTGACAGATCCCATGATCGTCCCGGTCTCTCCTGGATTTCCAAGCCCAAACCCTCTCCCAAGCCCCCTCAGGCATGAAGGGGCGCCCTCACCCATCCGGGTGGGGGGACGGCTTTGGCTCTTTGCTCACATCTGGAGGCTTCACGTCTCAGACCGGTGGATTCAAGAAGTGGTGTCCTCCGGTTACAAGATAGAGTTTGCAGCCTGGCCACCCCCAAGATTCATCAGATCCCGGATGTTTTTAAACCACCTGTCTGCTCAAAAGTTGCTTCTGGCGGTTCAATGCCTGTTAGAGTCAGGAGTAATTTGTCAGGTGCCCCATCAAGAACAGGGTCAGGGGTACTATTCCAATCTTTTCACGGCCCCCAAAAAGGACGGCTCTCTGAAGGGCCTCAACAAATTTGCCAGATTCAAGCATTTTCGTATGGAGACGCTACTCTCTGCTGTCAGTATCCTTCGCCTGGGCGACTTCATGACCAATGTGGACATCAAGGATGCGTATCTTCATATGCCTATCTTCCCAGGTCATCAGAGATTTCTAAGGTTTGAGCTGCAGGATCAGCATTACCAGTTTGTGGCTTTACCCTTCGGTATCACCTCGGCACCTTGGGTGTTCACCAAGGTACTGGCGGGGGTGATGGCTCTGCTAAGGAACCAGGGCATACGCATCATTCCTTACCTGGACGACATCCTGATTGTGGCCAAGTCCTTTCCTCGGGCCGAGCAGGACACTCAGATGGTGACATCCACTCTAGAGTCCTTCGGCTTGGTGATCAACTATCCCAAGTCTTCTCTGTCCCCGTCCTTAATGAGGTCCTTTCTGGGCATGACTCTGGATACCTCTCAGGTCAAGGTGTTCCCTCCTCAGCAGAAGGTGGGGGGTCTTCAGATGCAGGCTCGGGCTCTGCTATTGTGTCCTCATCCCTCCATCCGTCAGGGGATGCATTTGGTGGGCCTGATGGTGTCCTGCTTCGAGGCAGTCCCCTTTGCTCAGTTTCACATGAGACCTCTTCAGTTGCACCTCTTGTCAGTTTGGGATTGAGACTCTGTGTCCCTGGATCAGGAATTAGCTCTGTCTCCTCTGGCCAGACAGTCCCTCTCGTGGTGGCTGGACTCTAGGAACCTTCTGGTGGGCAGGATCTTCCTGCCCCCGTGCTGGGAGACGGTCACCACAGATGCCAGTCTGACCGGTTGGGGAGGCTTCTGGAAGTCTCTGAAGTTCCAGGGTCGGTGGGGCCCACAAGAGGCCCATGCTTCCATCAACGTCCTGGAACTGAGGGCGATCAAGTTGGTTCTTTCTCGCCTAACCACTCACCTTCAGAGTCGGCTGTTCAGATTCGCTCAGACAACCAGACGGCAGTTGCCTACATCAATCATCAGAGAGGGACTCGGAGCAAGCGAGCCTTCAAGGAAATGTCCCTGATTCTGTCTTGGGCGGAATGGCATGTTCTCTGCATCTCAGCGGTCTACATTCCGGGAGTGGAGAACCAGGTGTTGGACTCCCTGAGCAGGGAGACGTCTCGTCTGGGGGAATGGTCCCTCAACAACCGGGTGTTTCTCTCCCTGTGTCACCACTGGGGTCAGCCGGACGTGGACTCGTTTGCATCCCGTCACAATCACAAACTTCCCAGATTTGTCTCTCTATCTCAGGATCCTCTGGCCTTCGCCACGGATGCACTGGCAATACCTTGGACGGAGTTTCGACTTCTCTATGTGTTCCTTCTGTTTCCTCTCTTGGGCAGGGTCATGCGCAAGATAGCCCAGGAGGGGGTATCAGCCATCCTAGTGGCCCCTTGTTGGCCAAGAAGAGTTTGGTTCACACACGTCGTGCAGTTGGCAGTAGGATCTTGCTCAAGGATCCAGATCTTTTCACTCAGGGGCAGCTACGCCATCCCAATTTACAAACGCTGGCTTTAACGGCTTGGCTGCTGAAACTTCCATCTTGATAGAAAAGGGGTTGCCTGCTTCTGTTGTTGATACCATGATTAGGGCTAGGAAGAAGTCCTCGTCTTTTATCTATTACAGGGGCTGGCATGCTTACATTGCCTGGTGCGAGTCTAAGTCTCTTCCCTGTCGGGTTTTTTCTATTCCCAGGATTCTGGAATTCTTGCAACATGGTTTGGATCTAGTACCCTAAAAGGCCATGTTTCAGCTCTGGCAATTTTTTTCCAAAGATCCTTTGGCAATCACCGGTTGGTTAAAACCATTTTCCAGGGTGTTTCTCATGTGCGTCCACCCCGTAAGCCTTTGCTACCAGTCTGGGATTTGAATCTGGTGTTGTCTGCTCTTCAACTCCTCCCTTTGAGCCTATTCGTGAGGCTGCCTTGCCCATTCTGACTCTTAAGGTAGCCTTTTTGGTGGCTATCACTTCTGTAAGGCGAGTTTCTGAGCTGGCGGCGCTTTCCATCAAACCTCCTTATTTCGAGCGGCATCAGGATAAGGTGGTGTTCCGGCTTAAGCTGGATTTCTTGCCTAAGGTGGTGTCTGCCTTTCATCTCAATCAGGACATTGTTTTGCCTTCATTGTGTCCTAATCCTGCTAATTCCAAGGAGCGGACACTGTATTCTCTGGATGTGGTCAGGCTCTGAAGTTTTATTTGGTCGCTACAGAGACTTTCAGGAAGTCTGATGCTCTTTTTGTTCTCACTTCTGGATCTAGGAAGGGTTTGCCTCCGGCTAAGTCCACTATCAGCAAGTGGATCCGTCAGGCGGTGATTCCAGCCTATTCTGCTAAGGGGAAGGAACCTCCCTTTAGAATTACTGCTCATTCCACTCGTGCTATTGGTGCCTCTTGGGCTTTTCAGCACCAAGCTTCTGTTGAAGAAGTTTGCAAGGCCGCTACTTGGTCTTCTGTTCATACCTTTTCCAAGTTTTACAAGGTTGATGTTAAGGCCTCAGCGGATGCTGCTTTTGGCCGCAAGGGCTTCAGGCTGTAGTGACTTGAACTACTGGCCGTTACTCTTTGGGGATCCCACCCTACTTTTGGACACTGCTTTTGGATGTCCCAACTGTTATGAATACCGAAGCAGGCTGTGCCATGCAATAAAGAAAAAAGCAATTCTGTGAGTACTCACCTGTAGAATTGTTTTTGTTCTTGGCACAGCCTGCTTCGACCCACCCTTGTTATCGTTATTCTTGGTTGCCTCTTTATGGTGATTGTTCCAAGTTAATTGGGGTTTTTTACCTTTTTTACTTTTATTCTCTCCCGGCTTCTTGTCTCACTGCTTGTGTACGCTGGGAACTCTATGGTTGATCCCCCTTTTTATAGGGGGCCGGGAGATGCCACAGCTTTCTGCAGTACCACTGCGCCACCTTGTGGCGGAATAACTCAACTGTTATGAATACCGAAGCAGGCCGTGCCATGCAAGAACAAAAACAATTCTACAGGTGAGTACTCTCAGAATTGCTTTATTTTGATTATGCTGGTTTTTTTTCCATGCCCAAGGGGCATCTCTAATTGGGGAGAGGTAATCAGCTGGCTCTGGAGTCTTATAGACCAGGGGCAGTTATGCTACCCATTTAAGAGGACCAACATTCATTTTTAAGTGTAGGACCTCTAAATCTGTAACTCCAGTTCCCAAAATTATAGTGCAATAGGACCCTCTTGCAGACTCCACAACAGGCAGGGTTTCTAGCAGCCAATATGAGGCTGGGAGCAATGGCAGGAGAGGCCAGGAAAAGGTGCCAATATAGACTTGAGGGGGTGTTGCTCCTTTTTAAAGTGATTCAGCAGCCAAAGAAAAAAAACAAAAGGATACCCACCTTTCCCCCGCATTGCAAGCAGAAATCAGTCACAGGAGCTCCGCCATGCCCTCTCCATTCATTGCAATAGAGGGGGTGTGCTGAGACCTAAATTGTAGTGAATAGAGAGGATGGTACCCTGCTAATGACTAATGGCGCGGTGAATAGAGTTCAGGCTTGGTACGACATGGGAAGTGAGGACCGTTGTGCAGGCTCAGATCCAGCAATCAGGTAAGTTGCTGATTGCTGGAATAGCGACGACCAGCTGCAGCGGTAAAAAAAGGTGAGTGCCCTATTGTTGTTTACTAGCATCTGAATTAGTTCAAAGTGGACCGGAACCCGGGATTTTTAGCCTTCTGGGGTTTTGTCGGTTTTTTGTATGGCCCTGTGTGTAAACCCCTGGATTATTGCAAATCTTACCGTGTTCTACACTCCCACAGTGCATGCTATTGAGATGTGTGTGATGGGTGTGCGCACCTCAGATGGAGGGGAGCCAAGGGTGTAGCCAGAGTCCCATGTGAAAGTGAGGAACAAGGCAAGATTTATAGTATTTCAGACAGTGGGGCACCCCAAACTGGGATGCCCCTGGGAAAGGGCTTTGAATCAGGTCTAGAATCTTTTATACAAAGTTCTTGTCTGGTTTAAAACCATAGCGATTTCCGCTTTTCCACTTTACAAGGAGGGTTTAGGTGCTGATAACAGGTCTTGTATACTCACCCTCTGTGCTATTGAAAACTGAACTTTGCCCATGTGACCTGTTGGTGGCCAGTGAGGTTTGTTAGCTAGGCATGTACATGGTCTTGTGACCACGGAAATCCTGGTGGTGAGCCTACTTGATTGTCAGCAGTTCACAGTAAAAGCAATTGATTAGTTTGATTCTTTCTCTGGTCCTGCACTTAGAACTGCGTTTTCCTGGTTATCCTGGACTAGGTGGATAATGTGTGTGGGGGGAGGGGGTTGATACACCATTAAAGGGTTAACACCATTTACATCCCTCCTGCCTTCTCTTTCCCCTAGTCACTGTTTGTACTAAAGAACTAAAGAAAAAAACATGGAACAGCACCATGCAAAAGCAGACCCTGCACTCCTGGTGTCTGTGTGTGACCCCAGCCTCTTCGATTGTTCACCAAACACTGGGCTGGGAGCTCATAAACAATGAAGTTTGTGCTTGTGTCCCAGTTGCATTCTTGAGACCCTCTCCTCTCATTACAGGCAACACATGCTGCAACAGGGGGCAGGGGGGAATGGAGATACCTGGCTCGGGCAGCCAGCTATCTGCTTGGACTGCACATTGTGCTGCTTCCACTGCCATGCTTGTGTGTTGGGGTACTGGAGCAGCTTCCTTTCCTTTTTCTCCAGCTACTGGTCACTCCCGGCAGTCAGGCGCATCTGCAGATGTCAGGCGGAGGGGACGGTCGGATTAACCCTTCGATCAGAAGATAAAGGCATGTAGGTCGCAGGAGGAGCATCTTCTCTGGGGCCAGTCCAGAAACTTTGCTGCACCCCTGCTTGTCTGTGCACGCTACCAGCCGCAGCAAACCGGTTCATGAACTTGGTCTACACAGACAGCAAGAACCGCCTGATATTGTAGCTAGGGGTTCCCAATAAATTGGTGCAATGCGGCTGAATCCCACCCCTGGGTACAAGTACCACTAGTGGTGTTCAAGATCAGGTGGTACTCTGCCAGGTCCTGGACTATTCTGTACATCAAACAGATCTGCTGCCATGTAAACTTAAAGCGGTACCACACCCATTTTCTACATAATGGGTGTGGGACCATATTGTGACAGCCCCTCCCCCCAGACTGTCCCAATTTGGCCCCTCACTCATTATATAGAAAATTGGCATGGGGCCGCTTCAACACAAGCTTCACTAGCTTCATTAGTACAAAACTGTGTTTTAACACTGTTTTCGGTGATACTTTCAAAAATGGAAAGTGGAACTTGATGAAAAAAAAAGATTGGGTACCCCTGATCTAAAACTTTTTAGGATGGGGACAATTCGTTTTGAATTGTGTTGTTTGGGTTTTTTTACCTGGTTCATATATCCTTGTGTTATTGATTACACCATACCTGAAAGTATGTTTAAAAACCACTTATTTCACTTTAGATTTCAATGTTATATGTAATTTATTCTATTTTTTGCCCTCCTACTGCAGATCATATAAAACTTGAGACACATAACTATGTAATGAATGTCACTGATTTGCAGATTGTTAATTTTCTTATACAGCCTCGTTATAGGATGATCGGTATATATATATATATATATATATATATATATATATATTGCTAGCCCCTACTACCATATACTGAAATCTGTTGAAAAAATATGCAGTACTTGAAGAGCGAAAGAAAATTAAAGAAATGACAGTGCCTGGGGGTGTGACAGAAGTGGTAACCAACAGTTATTGTGAATGGCTGCCTTCTATAGTACCGTATATACTCGAGTATAAGCCGAGTTTTTCAGCCCACTTTTTGGGCTGAAAAAAGCCGCCTCGGCTTATACTCGAGTCAGTGGCCCAACAGACAATCAGCAGTGCAGGTGGAGATTTGGACACAGGGGGGCGTGGCCTGGCGCTCGAATGACGTAGAGGCGGTGGCAGTGCGGGAAGAGGCTCGGCGGCCGGGCAGAGAGAACGCGCAGGCAGGGAGCGGGAAGCTGCGCTTTCATCAACCCCCTCATCGGAAGCATCTACGTGCTGGGAGGAGTACCTGCATGGCAGGGAGAGGAGCGCACACTGGCTGGCGGGTTTGCTGATGAAGAGGAAGGAGGCGGCGGCGCCCGCAGCGACCCACGGGGAGCCGACGGCAGACGCGGCTTGCGCAACCAAGATGCCGGCCGACATCGAGGGTGAGTGAACACCCCCCCCCCCTCCCAGTATGCATGAGGCGGCGGTGAGCGGTCCCTCTGCCTCCAGCGGAGCGGCGGCCGATCCCAGCCCATAGCGCAGCAGAGCAGGGGAGGGCGAAGGAGCTGCTCCCCTGCCCATAATGAATAAAGAAGCAGGGCTGCAGAGACCGGTAAAGATGTCGGCCGTGGAGGGGGAGAAGATCATCCCCGCCTCCCTGCACAAGACACAGGAGCTGAGGTACGGTGGGTGTTGGGGGGAATGAGGCAGGAAGCCTGCAGACTGACTATGAAGTTGGGGGCAGCGGGGGTAGAACCCACATCCATTTCCCACCCTAGGCTTATACTCGAGTCAATAACTTTTCTAGTTTTTTTGTGGTAAAATTAGGGGCCTCGGCTTATATTCGGGTCGGCCTATACTCGAGTATATACGGTATATAAATTTGTAGCGTCTTTAGACAGAAAAACATAAGGCATTAACATTTTTCCTAAGCTACACTATTAAACCTGTAATTGTTCAACCTTTGTCCTTCCTGTTCGGATGTCTTTCGTTCTTCTGTGTTGACCTTACACTGCTCTCTGTCATACCAACATATTTTATGGGTTATAGTATTGTCTTCCTGTAGTTAAAGTAATATTATATACAGGGGAAAATACATATTCATTGGCCCCTCACCTTTCAATGTTTTGTGATCCCTGCTTAATAAAACATATCCTCTTCTGATTTAAATGACTTATGTTCGTCTCATTATTCATGGTAGTGTGCTGGTTTTCCACAGAAGGAAATGTATATATGTATGCTACCTGCTGTTTTTTAGGTTAAGTATGATTAATACATATCATTATGTATTATAGCAGTTTACATCCAAAAGTGAAACCCATAATCTATTCTCTTTAGCACTTTATGCAAATGTAACCTTTTTTTGTTTATATATTAGTCACTTTTAGCATCACATATTCAATCTAATTTGTGTATTGTAAAGTCACTGTATGTACAGTATATACAAACAATCAGAATTCAGTTTTTGTGTAGCACGTGGGACAAGTATTTTTTTATATTGACTTGCTGCATAAATTATGGCTGTGGAGTTTATCTATCTGGGTAATGGCTCATCTGTAATAAAAAGTAAAACCAAAAGGACTTACTGTGTATTACTTCAAATATGGAGGGCACTATATGGGGGTCGATTCAGAGCCAGGTGAGAATTCTCACTCCTTTTTTAGGAGAGAAAACTGCCAATGACTTTCATTGTCTACCTTAGGGCTGATTCAGAGCCAGTTGACAATGAAAGTCCTAAAAAAGTCTAACAATAAAAGTCTCCTAAAAAAGCAACCAGCCCCATAGTCTTTAGCCCTTACGTGCAGTACTGACTATTACTTGACTACATACAGTACTTGGGGCCAATTCAGCAACAGTAAAAGTACTCGCTGGTGGGAGTAAGGAACCCATATAAAGACACTAACTTCTAAACAGAAGAAACAGAAGTTAACTGTACCTATAATATTTATCTATTTCCATCAGCATGGTCAGATAAGAAGAGATTTAAATACAAGTTTGGCACCTACTCACGTCTGATAAATATTCCAGACAGCTGGTACATATAGATGTGATGGGTGTAATATGTGCTGCTTTTTTTTCAAGGGTCAATAGGTACCGGGGGAAGGGGGGAGCAAGAGACTTGATTCCGTTCCTCTGTATGGCGTGGTAGCAGGATGGAAGGGGAGAGGGTAGTCTCGTGTCTCGAAGCACATCTGGCCTGAGGTCTGCAGGAAAAGACTTTCCCTTTAACTGACAGGAGCCTGGATTGTTCCCATAGGCCTGAGCCTTCCCTTACATATAATCAAAAAGTCCTTCCCCTTGTAACCTTCCTGGCGATGGTGTACAGTATATGGTGGATATTTTGAACTATGGTGTTGATAACATGATCCCAAAAATAATACATAAACTAAAAAATAGTTGAACACACAGATGATCACAAGATTTATATGTATGTGTGATAGGAATGATAGCTAAAATAATAAATTATGTTGAAGAATTATCTTGAGTCTGGGACATACATTGTAATTGCAAGCTTTACTTTCCTAAATGAAAGCGATAAATATAAAATATGAGGTAAAAAATAATGGCAGTAAGTTGAATAAGAACAAAGCAAGTCCATTGCTGTATGGGAACAATCTCTTAAGGTCAAAGTTAATGTGTTATTTGTCATATCTTAATACAGACTTATAAAACTTCATGCATCCAAAACCTATAAATGTCGCCAGATGATGCATATTTGTTCAGCCAAGACAAAATGATAATACTAGGCCAGCACTTCTGGTTTACCATTTGGGCCTAGTTATTTCTGATAGAAAGGAGTATAAGAATGTCGTCTTCCAAAAATATGAATCTTGTCTTGGATCTTTCTCCTAAAACTTCATGCTGGGACACATGCAATATTTTTTACTCTTCTAATATGCCTTTATTTCATTTTCCTGTAAACAAAATGATGGATAATAAGGCTGATTCGGCACTGTGAGAATTTGTTTTATCATTTTTGTTGTGAGAAAATGATTTTTCTTCACATAGGATGTCTGTGAGAGGTGAGGTGATGTTGTGTGCCACTGGTTGTCTGTGAGGGAAAAGGTGATGTCCTATGGCAGAGAGTGTCTTTTAGTGTCTGTGGGGGCTAAAATGATGTCCTGGTGCACTAAATGTCTGTGAGGCATGATTTGATATCCAGTGTCTCTGAGGGTGGTTGAGGGATTTTCATTGCACCTTGTGAGGGGCAAGGTAATGTTCTGGGGCATGGCATGTCTTTGAGGGACTAGATGATGAGGGGCTAGATGATGTCCTGGAAAACAGAGTGCTTGTGAGAGACGAGATGATGGCCTGGGGTATGGAGTACTGTAAAGGGATCAGATGTCCTGAGGTATGGATTATCTGTGAGGAACTAATTTATATCCCCAAACACAATGTGTCTGTGAGAGATGAGAATATGTCGAAGGGCAAAGAGTGTCTATGAGGAACTAGGTGATGTCCTATTAGCTGTGACCTACAGGGTGGATACCCTGTGACTGGTGGAGCTGGTAGCCAACATGGCATGTGTCTAGAAGGGATGGGATAGTATGGCCCTGATGTTTCAGTTACGGATAGGGAACACAGCCCTTTCTACATAGATTTTAAATAGTCAATATGTGCCTGTATATAAATATAAGGGATAAGAGTGTATATATTTCAAATAGAATTGGTGTAGTTGCCGCTGTATAATAGGGATACTAGCCATAAAATAATGTTATGGATTTGTTTAAATGAAATAGAGTTGTAGATAATTGGTTTATTAGGTATATAATAAGAATTGATCCTTGTGTGTATGTTTTTGTAAACTAGTTTGCTCGTTGCCAACGGGGGATACTCACCCCTCCAGGTGGCCGGTCCCGCGCGGAGTCCGCTGTCTATATGTTCGCAGCGTCCGTCTCCCTCAGTGATTGGGGAGGCAGATGCTGCTTCGCAGACAGGATGCACACGGTGGTCCTGCGCTACAGTCTGGAGCGCGGACGTCCGTTTCCTGTTCAGCGGACCAACACACTTCCAGCCGGAGTGCGCCGGTCCGCACGCAGACGGATGGCCGGTTCGTGGGAGCGGTCGGAGGGGTAGGTTTAAAAAGGTGGGACATGGCTCACATATCCCCCTCTACTCTGCCTTGAAAAAGAGACCAATTGGTCTCGAAACGCGTAGGCCACCTGCGGGGGTGGCTGCCAGCTCTCTACTGCCACACAGTTGAATAGGTTAGTGACTTGCTATGTTGTATGTCTCCTTCTATGTTTCCAATTCCTGGATTGGTTTGAAAAATATATTGTTTGCACATGTTGGATTTGAGATGGATGCACTTTATTAAGCACTCTCACTTTTTTTTGAATGTTTTTGATTATTGTATATTAAGATAGGAATAATTTGTTTTATAAGATATTAGTACATGCACTGATGAGAGAGACAGCTCCCCCTAGAGGTGTAAAACGCAGATGGCAAGAATTCTGTTTTTAATGGTGTTTTAATATGATGACAATAAAAAGGACTACTACTTTAACCATCAAAATTGAGTGCAATTGTGAAACCCTGTGGTTTTTGTTTTTTGGGGGTGGTGAGAGGTAACCCCTATTTGTGTACAATATACTATTAATAAACAGATATATAAATTGTGTAGGACAGATGGAGGGTATACTGGTTAGGAGGGCTACAGCAAAGATAGTCGGTTGATCTAGGCGGGAAGGTCCAGTATGGTGACAGGAATTGTAGGCTCCTGGCATGCAAGATCCATGGAATATTTATCCCTGATGGTGGTGCCCCAATACCTCACCCATGGTTTCCCAGTATTAGTATTTCTGTTTCAATGCAATGCTAACACAGGCCAACATAGGTCTATGGCAGAATAAATATACGTTACAGCAGTGTGCTTAAGGAATTACCCATTTATTTAACTTTCTTCCCCAAAACTCAACACAAATCCATGAAAAGTACAGCACATATTTTCATACAGTGCACTTTTAGAGCAGTTTTAATCCACCAAAAGTTACATGTGCTTTGGCTTTAAGGTGTTGCAAAAAGCTGACTTTGGATTGATACATTAATGTAGATAGCCTACATGCAGCATACATACATTCTGTAGTAATAATCAAAAGGCCACCCAGAGGCCCAATCACTATAATAACTAGCCAGAATCTCATAACCTACAAATATATTTAGTTCTTATTGCTTTTTATTCTGTTTTGGGACATGTGAAAAACTCGTATCATAGTTATTTTAAAATACAGACTGTATTGCATGACCCAAAGGACTATTGTTGCACTTGTTAATGAATGTATATAGTTCTCCAAATATAACAAAAACTGACACTGATCAGTTGTGAATGTTCAAATATAAATAGCCGGACAGCTGGAGAGTTTTTAAAATGAACAATGAATTTAGCTTTTGTTTTCTATTCATGGAATGGCTAAATAATTCTACATGGTAGGACATAGCTGTGGGTCATTTTATTGGTGTATTTATTTATTTATTGCATTTTTATAAAAAGCTCACTCAAACTTTCGTTAATTTCATTTACGTTAATTTACGTTAATTTCATTGTTCAACCTGCAATATTGGTGTCATGACTAACTCCCTCCTGTCCGGTCCCGTGACATCCACGGGCGGCACAGGTTGGGACGGCCTTACAGCGCCAAGCGTGCCCGCCTCCTCCTCTCCTCGCTCGTGAGCAAGGCTTTCTTATGCCCTCCGGGGGCACTGCAGACAGGGCCAATGAGCCTTAATGTTACTGTGGGCATAACGCCCAATTAATGATAATGGGCAATCAGCCCACAGGTTGTTAGCTGGGCCAATGAGCCCGAGTGTTTCCCCCGGCCAATCCCGTTAGTTCCCGGCCATTAAAGGTTGCCTTCCACACTGTATCATTGCCTGTGATAGCGTGCTGCTGGGTGTGATAGTATCTGTGATCTTTGTTCGTTTCCGTTGCCGACCTCGTCTTGCTTGACCTGCTTGTACCCTGACCACGAATCTGTCTCATCCCGTGCTGCCAACCCGTGACCTCCCGGCTAGACCCTTGGCTTGACCTCATTTGCATCCTTTGGCTGTGCACGGCCAAGCAGGGGACAACTGACTATCTGCCAACATTTTGCTGTGGTTTGGCAGCAATTCATCAGTGGTATTTACTCGAAGACGTAAAAATGATTTGGCAAAATCAAACGAACTTCTACAGTGGATTTATTTTAGATAAATAAGGAAATCTTGCTGAGACTCACGTAGCTGGCGGGTGTATATTTTAGATTTTAAAGAGGAAGTCCAAGCCATTTTTTAACCCGCTGTCTACTTCCTTTGTGCTAAGCCCAATTTTGGCAATTACATAAAAAAGGAGCTCACGTTGGTTTGCACTCTGGAGGAAAGCTGCAACTGGGACCTCAAATGTTAGGTCAACCCTGAGGCTGCTGGCCTCAGGGAAGGATTGCAGCAATCGGGCAAGTTTTTTAATCTTTTAACACTCAAATCTGGCTTGTAGCAGTATAGGGGAAGAGAGGAATGGCTGAAGGGTTACAAAAAGTTTGGACTTCCTCTTTAAATCCATCAATTTAATAGGAAAACACAACTTTCATTAAGCAGGCATATATTGTATAATGACTACATTAAAGCATGTGTCAGAAAAATAAGTGGTACAGTACTCCGTGAACTGACTTTTTAACATAAAGACCGTATACTTAGTGAATATATAATAAATCTGCACCAGGACACAATGGAAAATAAAGAAAAAAAGAACTATGTGCTAAATCTCTGCCAAACTCTAATAAAAATTTACTACATAGCAATTGATCTATTAATGTACTTTAAGTATAATGATCATTTGCCGAATTGGTAATGACATTTGAACCTATGTCTTTCTACTCTGTTTATAGGCTGGCTATCACAGCATTAGCTAAAAGCAGAACAGATGTGATTTTCCCGGACTAGTGTGCAGTTCACACAATTACTAGCAGAAGGGTTGCAGTTACTTTATGACTTTCACAATGAGTTGGCATGATGCATTCTAATTACATGCTATCTTATTGTATGCTAATACCTGTACTATCTCCATAAAATATCTCTACTATGTGTCATTTCTCCACTTCTCCCCAACTTCTTAGGGCACACTGCCCAGATGCTGGTCCTCTCTTTTTCTTATCATTGGACCTCCAGTCAAAAACAAACCGGCCTGGTCATAAGGAAGGAAAGGCCACAATGGAGCCAATACATCTGAGCATCAACACTAGCATGCCCTCACCTCCACCAAAGCTTGAGCTTGGATTTACTCTTCTTGCCCCTTAGAAATGCATTCCTTCAACCCCTACCATATTACCTGCCCCTGCAATGGTAAACCATCAGCTAGGAAAGGCCCCACCTCATTCCCTCCACCCTGGGAAGCCCCTCAGGACACATGGGTCCTTCAGTAACCAGGACTAAGGACTGTCAGCTAGAGGCAGATTGGCCTTTGGGAGAGCCTTTCTTTCTGTCAGCCCTTTCCTTTCCTTCTATGCCTTTCATTCTTTCCATTTATTCTTTTTTCAGTGATTCCTTCTATTCTTTACATCATTCATTCTCTTTCTTATTTTCTGTCAGTCCTTCTATTCTTCCTTTCTTTCCTTCCATCTCTACTTTTCTGTTTCCATTCATTCTGCCTCTTTCCTGTCATTCCAATTCTCTCTTTGTTTCATTCTACGCTTTTGTTCATTCTTTCTTTCTTTCTTTCCTTTTATTTTTATATTTATTTATATCTTTACATCTATTCTTTCTTTTTGTCTTTCCTTCCATTTTTTCATTGTTTATTCTTTTTCTTTCAGTAATTAATTATATACCTTATTCCTTTTATACTTTGTCATTCCTATTATTTTAGTCTTTCTATTGTTTGGCAACATTCACCATACATAGAACTTTATCACCATGTATGGCGCGTCATATCACACCACAAGGGGCCTATTGAGACTCTTATTGCCCAAGGGCCCACATAGATCTGAAGCCGGCCCTGACCATCAGTACCATCGCTTAGAGGAGCCATATTCAACCTTGCCCAAGATCTGTCCCGGCAATGCATTAGCCTCAGCTGTAGAGTGCAATTATTTACTGGCTGGGCAGAAGATTGTGAAGGTGGCTCAGCTGTGAAGTAATGGGATGGCTTAGAACCTGTAAAATCATTGGACGATTTTTGGCCCCAGTATCGGCGACAATTTTACACCTATGTCATTAAATCCATCATGTGTGTCATCATGTGTGGTTGAGTGGTATGGAAGATCATCAAATCGTCACAAACTACTATCTTCCACTCATGTTGTCCAGAAGAATAAGAGGCCGATTCATTAATAGCGCCAGGTAGCGACAGATGAGCGACAGTAGCGTTATTTTCACAGCACACGCTAGTATTCGCTGTGCTTGGCCGTTGTTCGGCTGTTGACAGCGACTCAGTCGGTGTGCGGTAATGTTGAATACGGGGTTAGGAGTCGCTGTTTGACGGGTTCCGCGCTGTATGGGAGCGCATGACAGCGAATGGCCATAGCGAACGGCTCCCAGCATATTCATTAACAAATCACGCTCAAAAAATTCTTGCGCTGTGAAATGCTTGTTTAAACCCCAGAGCGCTGGCGGCGATGGGTTAAAAGTAGTTTTTTAACCCCCAAACAACCATATTTTTTGAAAAAAAAACAAACATGTTTTTCAAAACATTTTGTAATATGAATACATTAATATCAGACCTGTAATATCAATTCTGCACAAATTTTTTTTTTTTTTTTTACCTTAAAACAAATATCTAACATTGCAGAAGTGGTCACAGAATTTTTGACATTTAAAAAAAAAAAAAAAAAAAAAACACATTAATAGCAATTAATTAAGAATATTTAAAGATTGCTCCATTGAAATGCATTGGAGAGCGCCAGGTAGCGAGAGGTGATACCTGTCGCTGTTCAAGGTCGGACGCTGGCGCTGTGGGCTGAGGCTGGAATAATGATGAATGAGTGGCTATATGGCGCTATCTCAGTCGCTAAGCAGGATCGGCATGATAAATGTGTGATTGCGGAGGGGAGCCGGCGTTCTCGTGGCGGTGAGCGTCATTACCGTTCGCTCACCATTCGCTACCTGGCGCTATCCCTTGTTAAATAAGGGCCTAAGAAAGCATGCTGACCATATTATCAAGGATCGATGCTACCATGGAGATTCTCTCTTCCAGCTTCTTCCATTTTTAACCCAAAATATGCTTTAGAGTTGGAGAATTGGCTTTTTTTTTATAGCATCTTAAGATTAAAATAAATATTTTTTAGGTATACAAACTGGCATACAATTATACTTTGGATGTCACTGGAACTGTCAAAAAAAAAGTGTACAGTTCTTAAAAGTGTTTTTACCATTGCTCATAAAGATATACTGTAGGTTGACATCCTTAATATAGACCAGCCAGTAACCTAATTTCCACATTATACCTTTACACCATACCAGCTGGTGGCAGTTGGGAAGAATGTTCATCAGACAATTGGCGAACTCTGTCCAGCTTCCTGTTGCTTTTCATTTCTTTATTCATGAACACCTAATGTATGCACAATCTATAATTCAGCTGCCTGTCACTTTAAGAACAGTTAGGCTAATGTACTCTGATGCCTTCTACCGGTTCCTTGTTTTTGCAAATAAATGATGACAAATTAGTCCCCAAATAATTTCTGGCGGAATATTTTATGACACATATTTGTATTTAGGATTGGTTTTTACTGTGTTCCTAAGCAACACGATTCGCCCAATTGTCTCTTAAATATCTTGAAGTAAGTTGTGATACTTAGTTGCCTTGGTAGTAGGTGAAGCCATGCTCCTTCTTGACATCACTTAATCTTTTGATGTAAACCGTCTGTGCCAAAAGCAGCCAAAGTATAACTTATTCCAGCAGATACTTTGCTGAGTTCAAATGATGCCACACATTTCTCTGTTAAAGTAATTGTTTCAAGATGCTTACTTGCTGGAATCTTAAAGTACTATATATTGTAAAATTAACTCATTCAATGGAATGTGATTTTACAGTTTTTTTTAAAACAAAATGACAACAACCCAATACAGAAGGCCTACTGGCTTACATTATTAAGGATATTTATCCTATATTTATCATATATGCTGCCGTGGGATTCCTCTCTATGTAATGGCATTGCTAAACTAGAGAATGGGGACGCCTGTATGCTCACCTGTTTGGGAATCCTTCCACGGTGGGCATGGAGCTGGCTATCAGGCTTGCTTGGCTGGCAGTGTTGTACTCAGACGCTGGCTGGCCTGATAGGTTGCATGCGGTCACTTGGGGTGCATACTTAGGAAAAGTGAATACCTGGGTGGCCACATTCACTAGTTTAGTGGTACCTATGCTCAGAGGGAGAGCGCAATCCGGGCTGCTCCACTGCTGCATATTAAAGAGAGAGTTCGGTCATCTCAGACTGGAGTTCCTCTTTACGATACAATAAATTATACACTCAATTACAAATGACAAACACCGTAGAATATGTCTTGGGCAATGAAACATACTTAGATAAAACTGATAAGCAGATTTAGAATACCACTGCCAATATAGCTAATACTAAAATGGCAACATTGAAAAAAAAGGCCTAACTTGAGACAAAACATTTTAATTGTAGTTTATGAGTGGGAAATGTTTAGGACTACTTACCTGGACTCTTTTTTTTTAACTCTCAGCATAGACCTAGGTTCTTTTCTGTTTGGTCATTAGAGGCAAGAATTTAGTTACACAATTACAAACATTATTTCATAAGAGGTTGGAATGCTGTAATACAAAATCAAGGGGTAATAACATATATAAAATATATGATTTTGAATTTTAGGTGAGCTTTTGATTGTATAATCCTGCAGGAATAATTTGCATTCACTACTCCCTGTCCCATTAGCATTTTCTGTGTCTAAGAGCAAAACAACACCAAGCATAAAACAGAAAAGTCAAGATTAACCCATTTGAAACAAACAAGGATGCATCTTGACTGAAGTTAATGCCAGACACAGAAAATCCTACCATTATTTATACTGACGACTAAGACAACAATTTTGAGTCATGACAATGGGGGTTTATCCAAATGATATTTTGAGTATAGAAAGGCATATAGGGTAGGTATTTTATTTTAGAAGTTCCAAAATAACAGCACTCATCATTTTGTTGATTTCCCATAGGCTACTTTAATTCTTTAACTTCTATTCAGTTGCATCTCACCTGTAAAAGTGCCCTATCACCTGTTTGGAGAATATTGATTTTTAAAATATCTGATTTTTTATTTTATTGTGTGCTGTAGGAGAAAAGCTCTGACTGCATCTTCAAACACAGCCTGTTCAGAAAAATCCCAAATCATTTAGATACCCACAATTTGTTCAATGTACGCTTGGGGTTATAAGCTTGGCAATGTATGCTTGGGGTTATGAGCTCTGCAATGTATGATTGGGGTTATAAGCTTGGCAATGTATGCTTGGGGTTATGAGCTCTGCAATGTATGATTGGGGATATAAGCTTGGCAATGTATGCTTGGGGTTATGAGCTCTGCAATGTATGATTGGGGTTATGGGCTCTGCAATGTATGATTGGGGTTATGAGGTCTGCAATGTATTCTTGGTTTTTTTTTGTTTTTTTTTAATTCTTTATTTATATTTTTTTCCAAGCAAAAGACATACAATGAATGTACAATCATAGGTAAGAAGAACATAGGGCAGAGGCCAATGCAGTCAAAGTAAAGGAGTTGACTCAAGCAATAAAAATTGTTATAAAGGCAACTCAAATGCTCAAGTCTACGATACATGTTAGTACTGTAACCAGGGGGGGCAGACTGGGAACTGGAAAAGGAAACCTAGGGAGCATTTCTCTGAGCATCTCCCAGTATTGCAGCACAGTCCGCTGACTCCGAAAAACACATCCAGTTGTACCAGGTCTCTGCGAAACTCTCATGCCTATTATCTCGCGAGAGAATCACACTTTCTTATCGCATGAGCTCATTTACTTTCAAAATCCACATTGCCACCGTAGGCGGTTTGGGGGATTTCCATTTAAGAGGGATGCAGGACTTAGCCGCATTAAATAGGTGGCACAGCAGAGATTTTTTGTGTATTTTCAGGGGAGCCTTGGTCATGTGTAAGAGACAGGAGGCCGGGTCGTCCGGCACCTTCTCCCCCGTCACTCTGCCCGCGATCTCTCTGACTGAACCCCAAAAATTACTTATAGCCGGGCAGGACCAGAAGATATGTATCATGTCGCCTCTATCCCCGTTACAGCGCCAGCAGATGTCAGAGGCCTCTGACGACCACTTACTAATTACAGTCGGGACCCTATACCACCTAGAGAGGATCTTGAAGTTACACTCCTGAATACATGTACATCTAGAGGTTTTGCTCGGGATACTTAAAAGTTTCCTACACTGGTCTGGAGCCAGGGAAAACCCCAGATCTTCCTCCCACTTACCCAAGAAAGCGGTTCTCTCGCCCTCAGGTGAAGTAATGAGCAACTTGTATGTGTAAGACAGGGCGTGCTTGACCACCTCTGAACTGGAACAAAGGTTCTCAAAGGGGGTAACTTTCCTCATGCCCCCCTCAAAATTTTTAAGAGACCGGAGGAAGCTGACCAGCTGGACATTCTGCCAGTCCGACCACCCCGGGAGGCCCCTTGTCTGGGCCAGCTCCCGTAAATCCGACCAATCGTCTCCCTCCCAGAGGTGACATGCTCTGTAGGCTCCCGCCTTTATCCACGCTTTTGGGGTAGGGCCTTCTCTGCCCGGGGGGAATCATGGGTTGCCCAAAATAGGAACCATTGGGGAGGGGCCGGGGGAGATCTCTGGGTGGTTAAAGTGTCGCTGGGCAACTCTAATGGTAACTCCCACCGTAGGGTGTTTCAGGGCAATTGGGATATCCGGGGTGTTTACCCAGGCAATTCCTGCAATAGGAGTGTCCGTGGATTCCTGCTCCAACCCACTGTTTATGTCCCCCATGCAGACACCAGTCGACGATCCTGCTGAGGTGTACTGCTGCATGATAGGTGACTGGGTCTGGAAAGCCTAGCCTGCCATTTTCTTTGGATCACGTCAAGAGCTTCGTATTCAATCTAGGCTTCTTACCACCCCAGACAAACTTAGTGAAGAGCCCCCTGACCTTCCGTAGGAAACTCTGTGGGATCTTGACCGGGAGGGCCTGCAACAGGTACAGCAACCAGGGGAGCAAATTCATTTTGGCAGCGTTACACCGCCCGAACCAAGATAACCAACCCTTCGACCACCTCCTTGTTTCCTCTTCAAACTTCTTCAGTAGAGGCGGAAAGTTAAGGTCAAAGATTTTGGCCAGGTTGCTACCCATCTTAGTCCCCAAGTATGTGATACTATCCACGGCCCATTTGAACGGAAAGGAGTCACGAATCGTATCAAATCTCTTGGCAGGGATGTTTACGTTCAAAGCTTCTGATTTTTGGTAGTTAATCCTGTATCCGGACATATCTCCGTAGAGTTTTAGCTCGGACACAAGATTGGGAAGAGAAACTTCAGGGTAAGACAAGCTGAAAATAAAATCGTCGGCATATGCTGCAACTTTATACTGTTTTGAATTACTCGTAAGACCAGTAATATCCGGATTTCTACAGACTCTACATAAAAAGGGCTCCAGGGTCAATATGAAGATGAGGGGCGACAACGGGCATCCCTGCCGCATCCCATTCGTTATCCCAAAAGGACTTGATAGTACCCCGTTAACACGGGCTGCAGCTGATGGAGCCCCATATAGACTACCTATCCATCCCAATGCGTTCGGGCCTAGACCAATATGTCTGAGTGTGGCTAGCATGAAATCCCAATTCACCCGGTCGAAGGCTTTTTCAGCATCCGTTGCCAGTAGAAGAGTTGGGGTCCCCTTTTGTTGAGCTAGGTGTATCAAGTTCAGCACCTTAATGGTGTTATCCCTGGTCTCCCTGTGCGGCATGAAACCTGCCTGATCCAGGCCCACGACGTGATGTAGGTGAGGAGCTAGTCTTGAGGCCAACATTTTTGCAAATAATTTCAGGTCAGGTATTCTTGGGGTTATGAGCTCTGCAATGTATGATTGGGGTTATGAGCTCTGCAATGTATGATTGGGGTTATGAGCTCTGCAATATATGATTGGGGTTATGAGCTCTGCAATGTATGATTGGGTTATGAGCTCTGCAATGTATGATTGGGGTTATGAGCTCTGTAATGTATGATTGAGGTTATGAGCTCTGCAATGTATGATTGGGGTTATGGGCTCTGCAATGTATTCTTGGGGTTACGAGCTCTGCAATGTATGATTGGGGTTATGAGCTCTGCAATGTATGATTGGGGTTATGAGCTCTGCAATGTATGATTGGGGTTATGAGCTCTGCAATGTATGATTGGGGTTATGGGCTCTGCAATGTATGATTGGGGTTATGAGCTCTGCAATGTATGCTTGGGGTTATGAGCTCTGCAATGTATGCTTGGAGTTATGAGCTCTGCAATGTATGATTGGGGTTATGAGCTCTGCAATGTAAGATTGGGGTTATGAGCTCTGCAATGTATGATTGGGGTTATGAGCTCTGCAATGTATGATTGGGGTTATGAGCTTGGCAATGTATGCTTGGGGTTATGGGCTCTGCAATGTATGATTGGGGTTATGAGCTCTGCAATGTATGCTTGGGGTTATGAGCTCTGCAATGTATGATTGGGGTTATGAGCTTGGCAATGTATGATTGGGGTTATGAGCTCTGCAATGTATGATTGGGGTTATGAGCTCTGCAATGTATTATTGGGGTTATGGGCTCTGCAATGTATGATTGGGGTTATGAGCTCTGCAATGTATGCTTGGGGTTATGAGCTCTGCAATGTATGCTTGGGGTTATGAGCTTGGCAATGTATGATTGGGGTTATGAGCTCTGCAATGTATGATTGGGGTTATGAGCTCTGCAATGTATTATTGGGGTTATGGGCTCTGCAATGTATGATTGGGGTTATGAGCTCTGCAATGTATGCTTGGGGTTATGGGCGCTGCAATGTATGATTGGGGTTATGAGCTTGGCAATGTATGATTGGGGTTATGAGCTTGGCAATGTATTCTTGGGGTTATGAGCTTGGCAATGTATGATTGGGGTTATGAGCTCTGCAATGTATGATTGGGGTTATGAGCTCTGCAATATATGATTGGGGTTATGAGCTTGGCAATGTATGATTGGGATTATGAGCTCTGCAATGTATGCTTGGGGTTATGAGCTCTGCAATGTATGATTGGGGTTATGAGCTCTGCAATGTATGATTGGGGTTATGAGCTCTGCAATGTATGCTTGGGGTTATGAGCTCTGCAATGTATGATTGGGGTTATGAGCTCTGCAATGCATGATTGGGGTTATGGGCTCTGCAATGTATGATTGGGGTTATGAGCTTGGCAATGTATGATTGAGGTTATGAGCTTGGCAATGTATGATTGGGGTTATGAGCTCTGCAATGTATGATTGGGGTTATGAGCTCTGCAATGTATGATTGGGGTTATGAGCTCTGCAATGTATGATTGGGGTTATGAGCTCTGCAATGTATGATTGGGGTTATGAGCTCTGCAATATATGATTGGGGTTATGAGCTCTGCAATATATGCTTGGGGTTATGAGCTCTGTAATGTATGATTGGGGTTATGAGCTCTGCAATGTATGATTGGGGTTATGAGCTCTGCAATGTATGATTGGGGTTATGAGCTCTGCAATGTATGATTGGGGTTATGAGCTCTGCAATGTATGATTGGGGTTATGAGCTCTGCAATGTACGCTTGGGGTTATGAGCTCTGCAATGTATGCTTGGGGTTATGAGCTCTGCAATGTACGCTTGGGGTTATGAGCTCTGCAATGTATGATTGGGGTTATGAGCTCTGCAATGTATGATTGGGGTTATGAGCTTGGCAATGTATGCTTGGGGTTATGAGCTCTGCAATGTATGCTTGGGGTTATGAGCTCTGCAATGTATGATTGGGTTTATGAGCTCTGCAATGTATGATTGGGGTTATGAGCTTGGCAATGTATGATTGGGGTTATGAGCTCTGCAATGTATGATTGGGGTTATGAGGTCTGCAATGTATTCTTGGGGTTATGAGCTCTGCAATATATGATTGGGGTTATGAGCTCTGCAATGTATGATTGGGGTTATGAGGTCTGCAATGTATTCTTGGGGTTATGAGCTCTGCAATATATGATTGGGGTAATGAGCTCTGCAATGTATGATTGAGGTTATGTGCTCTGCAATGTATGCTTGGGGTTATGAGCTCTGCAATGTATGATTGGGGTTATGAGGTCTGCAATGTATGATTGGGGTTATGAGCTCTGCAATGTATGATTGGGGTTATGAGCTCTGCAATGTATGATTGGGGTTATGAGCTCTGCAATGTATGATTGGGGTTATGAGCTCTGCAATGTATGCTTGGGGTTATGAGCTCTGCAATGTATGATTGGGGTTATGAGCTCTGCAATGTATTCTTGGGGTTATGGGCTCTGCAATGTATGATTGGGGTTATGAGCTCTGCAATGTATGCTTGGGGTTATGAGCTCTGCAATGTATGATTGGGGTTATGAGCTCTGCAATATATGATTGGGGTTATGAGCTCTGCAATGTATGATTGGGGTTATGAGCTCTGCAATATATGATTGGGGTTATGGGCTCTGCAATGTATGATTGGGGTTATGAGCTTGGCAATGTATGATTGGGGTTATGAGCTCTGCAATGTATGATTGGGGTTATGAGCTCTGCAATGTATGATTGGGGTTATGAGCTCTGCAATGTATGATTGGGGTTATGAGCTCTGCAATATATGATTGGGGTTATGGGCTCTGCAATGTATGATTGGGGTTATGAGCTCTGCAATATATGATTGGGGTTATGAGCTCTGCAATGTATGATTGGGGTTATGAGCTCTGCAATGTATGATTGGGGTTATGAGCTCTACAATGTATGATTGGGGTTATGAGCTCTGCAATATATGATTGGGGTTATGAGCTCTGCAATGTATGATTGGGGTTATGAGCTCTGCAATGTATGCTTGGGGTTATGAGCTCTGCAATGTATGCTTGGGGTTATGAGCTCTGCAATGTATGCTTGGGGTTATGAGCTCTGCAATGTATGCTTGGGGTTATGAGCTCTGCAATGTATGATTGGGGTTATGAGCTTGGCAATGTATGATTGGGGTTATGGGGTCTGCAATGTATGATTGGGGTTATGAGCTCTGCAATGTATGATTGGGGTTATGAGCTCTGCAATATATGATTGGGGTTATGAGCTTGGCAATGTATGATTGGGGTTATGGGCTCTGCAATGTATGCTTGGGGTTATGGGCTCTGCAATGTATGATTGGGGTTATGAGCTCTGCAATGTATGCTTGGGGTTATGGGCTCTGCAATGTATGATTGGGGTTATGAGCTCTGCAATGTATGATTGGGGTTATGAGCTCTGCAATGTATGATTGGGGTTATGGACTCTGCAATGTATGATTGGGGTTATGAGCTCTGCAATGTATGCTTGGGGTTATGAGCTCTGCAATGTATGCTTGGGGTTATGAGCTCTGCAATGTATGCTTGGGGTTATGAGCTCTGCAATGTATGATTGGGGTTATGAGCTTGGCAATGTATGATTGGGGTTATGGGGTCTGCAATGTATGATTGGGGTTATGAGCTCTGCAATGTATGATTGGGGTTATGAGCTCTGCAATATATGATTGGGGTTATGAGCTTGGCAATGTATGATTGGGGTTATGGGCTCTGCAATGTATGCTTGGGGTTATGGGCTCTGCAATGTATGATTGGGGTTATGAGCTCTGCAATGTATGCTTGGGGTTATGGGCTCTGCAATGTATGATTGGGGTTATGAGCTCTGCAATGTATGATTGGGGTTATGAGCTCTGCAATGTATGATTGGGGTTATGAGCTCTGCAATATATGATTGGGGTTATGAGCTCTGCAATGTATGATTGGGGTTATGAGCTCTGCAATATATGATTGGGGTTATGAGCTCTGCAATGTATGATTGGGGTTATGAGCTCTGCAATGTATGATTGGGGTTATGGGCTCTGCAATGTATGATTGGGGTTATGAGCTTGGCAATGTATGATTGGGGTTATGAGCTCTGCAATGTATGATTGGGGTTATGAGCTCTGCAATGTATGATTGGGGTTATGAGCTCTGCAATGTATGATTGGGGTTATGAGCTCTGCAATGTATGATTGGGGTTATGAGCTCTGCAATGTATGATTGGGGTTATGTGCTCTGCAATGTATGCTTGGGGTTATGAGCTCTGCAATGTATGATTGGGGTTATGAGATCTGCAATGTATGATTGGGGTTATGGGCTCTGCAATGTATGCTTGGGGTTATGAGCTTGGCAATGTATGATTGGGGTTATGAGCTCTGCAATGTATGATTGGGGTTATGAGCTCTGCAATGTATGCTTGGGGTTATGAGCTTGGCAATGTATGATTGGGGTTATGAGCTCTGCAATGTATGATTGGGGTTATGAGGTCTGCAATGTATGCTTGGGGTTATGAGCTCTGCAATGTATGATTGGGGTTATGTGCTCTGCAATGTATGATTGGGGTTATGAGCTTGGCAATGTATGATTGGGGTTATGAGCTCTGCAATGTAAGATTGGGGTTATGAGCTCTGCAATGTATGCTTGGGGTTATGGGCTCTGCAATGTATGATTGGGGTTATGAGCTCTGCAATGTATTATTGGGGTTATGTGCTCTGCAATGTATGATTGGGGTTATGAGCTCTGCAATATATGATTGGGGTTATGAGCTCTGCAATGTATGATTGGGGTTATGAGCTCTGCAATGTATGATTGGGGTTATGAGCTCTGCAATGTATGATTGGGGTTATGAGCTCTGCAATGTATGATTGGGGTTATGAGCTCTGCAATGTATGATTGGGGTTATGTGCTCTGCAATGTATGATTGGGGTTATGAGCTTGGCAATGTATGCTTGGGGTTATGTGCTCTGCAATGTATGCTTGGGGTTATGAGCTCTGCAATGTATGCTTGGGGTTATGAGCTCTGCAATGTATGATTGGGGTTATGAGCTCTGCAATGTATGATTGGGGTTATGAGCTCTGCAATGTATGATTGGGGTTATGAGCTCTGCAATGTATGATTGGGGTTATGAGCTCTGCAATGTATGATTGGGGTTATGGGCTCTGCAATGTATGATTGGGGTTATGGGCTCTGCAATGTATGATTGGGGTTATGAGCTCTGCAATGTATGATTGGGGTTATGAGCTCTGCAATGTATGATTGGGGTTATGTGCTCTGCAATGTATGATTGGGGTTATGAGCTCTGCAATGTATGATTGGGGTTATGAGCTCTGCAATGTATGATTGGGGTTATGTGCTCTGCAATGTATGCTTGGGGTTATGAGCTCTGCAATGTATGATTGGGGTTATGAGATCTGCAATGTATGATTGGGGTTATGAGCTCTGCAATGTATGCTTGGGGTTATGAGCTTGGCAATGTATGATTGGGGTTATGAGCTCTGCAATGTAAGATTGGGGTTATGAGCTCTGCAATGTAAGATTGGGGTTATGAGCTCTGCAATGTATGATTGGGGTTATGAGGTCTGCAATGTATGCTTGGGGTTATGAGCTCTGCAATGTATGATTGGGGTTATGTGCTCTGCAATGTATGATTGGGGTTATGAGCTTGGCAATGTATGATTGGGGTTATGAGCTCTGCAATGTAAGATTGGGGTTATGAGCTCTGCAATGTATGCTTGGGGTTATGGGCTCTGCAATGTATGATTGGGGTTATGAGCTCTGCAATGTATTATTGGGGTTATGTGCTCTGCAATGTATGATTGGGGTTATGAGCTCTGCAATATATGATTGGGGTTATGAGCTCTGCAATGTATGATTGGGGTTATGAGCTCTGCAATGTATGATTGGGGTTATGTGCTCTGCAATGTATGATTGGGGTTATGAGCTTGGCAATGTATGCTTGGGGTTATAAGCTTGGCAATGTATGATTGGGGTTATGAGCTTGGCAATGTATGATTGGGGTTATGAGCTCTGCAATGTATGATTGGGGTTATGAGCTCTGCAATGTATGATTGGGGTTATGAGCTCTGCAATGTATGCTTGGGGTTATGAGCTCTGCAATGTATGCTTGGGGTTATGAGCTCTGCAATGTATGATTGGGGTTATGAGCTCTGCAATGTATGATTGGGGTTATGGGCTCTGCAATGTATTCTTGGGGTTACGAGCTCTGCAATGTATGCTTGGGGTTATGAGCTCTGCAATGTATGATTGGGGTTATGAGCTCTGCAATGTATGACTGAGGTTATGAGCTTGGCAATGTATGCTTGGGGTAATGAGCTCTGCAATGTATGCTTGGGGTTATGAGCTCTGCAATGTAAGATTGGGGTTATGAGCTCTGCAATGTATGACTGAGGTTATGAGCTATGAGCTAATCATGAAAATGAATCTTCTGGGCAGCCCATGTGTGGGAGGAAGAAAGGAACCTAGCTACTATACCAGACTGGTGACCTTTTAAAGTATAATAAATGTTATTTAGGAATCATCGCAACCCAAAAGAAATTTGGATTGTTTCAATGTTACCAGCCAACACACATACTAGGTTCTGATGTATGCCTTGCCATCCTATTAAGTCCATGACCAGAATTTATCTGAGTTAAAATTGAGCATTTAACGTGCATGCTTTTGGGGGGGCTGCTATGCTACTTTATTGGGCTGTGGCTGGGAAACTTTAGTCCAGCATAGGTCTGCTTTCCTTTCTTTTTCTTTACTTAGAGTCACAGTGACCTGCTGAAGCTACTAATTGTAATGTGATACTGCCCCATCCTTAATATAAAGTAGCTGAAAGCAACCCAACATAAGCAGGATCATAGCTTCCTGTGTCAACCCCTATGTTCTGAGTGTTAGAACGCAACAGCACATTTTGTCACCTGTTTGTTAAAACACTGAAAGCAGTCATTTAAATCTGGTGTACTCCAGACCTGAGTGTCATGTACATGTTTGGCTTGAGCCAGTATTTTTATGGCCAAAAGCGTTCAATATCTCATGGCTTAATCCAGAAATGTATTAAATATCCTGCACTTTTGTGATCCACAATGACTTATTTATTGCAGAACATTTTTTAAAATTCTGTTTTAACTTCAGAGCCATTCAGATCATATCTACAGTATCTGCAGTCAAGAAAGGCAAATATATGTGACTATTTCATGGTATCACAACATCTTGATGAAAGTGAAATACTATTATACTGTACTTTTCAAAGCTGATTCTGATATATTTTGCCAGTGGTGTACATACCATAGAGGCAGTGCAGGTATGTGCCCCCAGGCCCGTGGATCAAGGGAGCCTGGTGCAACCTGCCTCCACAGCCTCTGTAGTATGTACTTAGTATGTACTTACCCAGCCATGCTGTCTCCTTCCTCCATGCTGGTTCCACTGCACGATGCCAGACTCCTTCACCTGCATCTATCTCTACACTGTGCATGAGTGTCTCCCATGCCAACGTTGCTCTTGCTGGTGAGTGTCTGCCGGGGGTGGGGGTATGGGGGGGTGCTGATGGAAGCCCAGAGGGGTTGTTGATGGCGGCCCGTGATGGGGCCCTGCTATGTGGCCCCTTTAGGGCTATGTACACCCTTGTATTTTGCCAAGTATATAGTATATACATACAGGAAATATACTATGGCAAGAGGGAGCACAAATTGGGGGGGGGGGATTTAACAAGCTCTTAACATAACTAAAGCAAGTAATTACACTAGTGAATGAAATAGGAAGACCTCTGTATTTATTTATGTATATATGCCATAAGAACCAGTTTGCTGTTTTGTTGTTGGTTGGCTGAAGGGTAAAAGCTGTTTTTGTAAAAGGTTGAAAATGGAGTGGATGGGGTGAGAGGGGTCACCGAAGATTTTTTTGCACTTGACCCGTTTCTGTTTTTGTATCCAGAGCTGGCATGTGGACTCCTTACAACTCTCTGTAGACAAATCTGGTCTTTCCGGACGGCTTCCTTGTACCATATCAAGAAGGAAGCACACAAGACAGGCTATATAGTCTGCATTGTAGAATGTTGTTAACACTCTGCATGGTAGGCCAGATTTCCTTAGCTAATGGAGAGCTGTCTTAGCTGAGCCTTGACAGCAAAAACATAAATTATCTTTTATGCTAGATGCATATTGTTGCTTGGTAGATTTATCTTTCCACAGAAAGGAAAGAGAGGAGGCACTTTTTTTTCGTCTTCTTTGCAGACACTTGGGTTTGGTTTGGTTTTCACAGAAAAGCTGCAGCTTGGCTGTATAACAGGAGATAAGGAATCAGCCCAACAATTGTCTTCTGAGAGATTAGGCAACAATCAATGTAACAGGGTTAAAAAACTATACTGTGGTTTTAGAGTCTGCCTGTACATTTTCTGTAATACGTAAAGTGCATATAGATACCACTCACCCTATAAAATAAAGTTGAAGAAGTGTTGCAGATTAACTGTTCCTGCAGCTTATGTTCTCTGCCAGCTAAGGCCAGGTAACCAAATGTGAGTAAGCCGCTACATTTCCCCACAAATCTGTAGCGTTGAGCACAGAACAAAACCCAGGAAAGTGAAATTCCCAGCTTTTGTTCTTCTATAAAGTGGAATGAAACCTTTGAGTTTCCCGGGTTTTGTCTTCCGTGCCCCCGGGACATCCCAAACTGGGATGCCCTACTGTGTGAACCCCCCCAGTTCATGCAGTAAAACTCACCTTTCCTCAGACCAATGTCGCATGCGCTGGTTCTCGTTCAATCAAAGCCCTTTGCCATGTTTACATCCCACTGAATGGCTGGGGCTGGAGCACGTCTCATTGTGAATAAGGAGAACCATTTTCCGAAAGGTGCATGAGCCGTTGGACCAGGGAATGGTGAGTTTTTCTTTATTGCATGGCACGGCCCGCTTCGGTATTCATAACAGTTGGGTTATTCCGCCACAAGGTGGCGCAGTGGTACTGCAGAAAGCTGTGGCATCTCCCGGCTCCCTATAAAAATGGGATTAACCATAGAGTTCCCCAGTGTTTCCTCTGCAGTGGAACTGCGAAGTTAGAAGATGGCTCTCTCTCTTGCGCAGGTGAGTGGGGCAATCAAGCCTGCGGCCCTGCATGTCTATTTCCATCCGTTTCTGGACCCTCACTGCCTCCCAGCATCGGCTGACATATCGGGTGAGGGTAGAAGAGCACTAGGGTCAAGTGCTCCTGAAGCGCAGCTCCAAGCCGCAGACCCTGTAACACAAAGGGTAGCCGGCCATAGGCTTTATGGTGAGCCTAATAGGGATGCGGAGTTTCTAACCCTGGCTTCTGAGGGGGTAAGTAGTTTGGGGACTGCGTCCCCTTATTTTCCTTTTTGGTTCCCCCCCCCGTGCCTCCCTCCCTGGCTGCTCACCGCTGCCTTCTCGTCTCTCTCTTCCCCCACCTCTCTGACTTCATTGGGGGGGAGGGGGGTGGTAGCGGTGAGTGGTGATATGTGTGGCGTTTTGACGTTTTTGAGTATTTTCTGGTGTTTTTAGTTGCCGCACCGCTTTGTACTGCGTTCCGCGGCTGTGGGCGCTATAATCTGAGGAGATTTTGCTTTGTCATGGCGCCGGCCAGGTCACGTGAGCGCCGTTTTTTGCTCTCTTTGGGGGGGCGGGGCCGGGTGATGACGCATATCGCGTCGTTCCCCCCGCGGCCCGCCCCTCGAGGTACCTCTGCCGGTGCCATTTTGGACAAGCTGCGCGTCTGGATTTTTCCCTTCCTGGCTGCAGCGCTGCTTCCTCCGGCGGGTCGCCTTATCCAGCAGTCTGTGCCTGTGTGACCCTGCGGTGTCTTTGGTCCGTGAGTTCCCCTGGGGGGGTTATTGATTTGGAGTATATTTGCTGCGGGATGCTCATGTGTGTTTTTACTTATGTCTTTCAGACGGGATACCATTGGGTTGGGGTTTCTCCCGGCTCCACTCATTCCTCCCCCTCATTCCCCCTTTATTGACTTCTGGGGGCATCCCGTGGGAGGGCATCCCGATGGCTTCTGTCTTAAGCCTGTACCCACTGCTGGTCTATTGCATCTGTGCTAATTACCATATGGAGGCTTCTGGGGATAGCGCGCTTGGGGGCCCTTCGGGGCAAGCTCGGCTGTGTTCCATGTGTGGGGTATCCCCTGTGAGTAACAGTGTCACGGTGTGCGTGCCGTGCGCTGAAAGTGTCCTTGCGCTTCAAGCTGGTTTGTCTGCTTCGCTTCCCAGCTCTGCGCCTCACTCGGCTTCACCTACTCCCCTGCTCCTGCAAGGTCCCAGTGAGGGGAATGTTGGCAGGGAGTCACATTCTGATTTGGCTCTGTGGGTGGCTAACATTGAAAAGCAGCTTGCCAGGACTGTTCCTAGGAAGGACTCTGGCAAGAAGAGACTCCTGGATCCCAGGCCCACTCTCCTTACTGAGATGTATGTGGGGATTGATGATCTTGGTGGCTGTCACCCCCTTGAGATGGGGGAGCTCTCCCAGGATTCTGACTCCTCTGGGAACCAGCAGAAGGGTTGCGATAGTGACCTTGGGTCTGCTTTTACCTGTGTGGGGGCTGGCTTGCGCCCCGTATGTGCCTCCGCCATTACTGCTATTGCCCTTAAGAAGCTGCTCAAGCGTCTGATTGATGGCACAACAGCTGGTAGTGTGAGGGAGAAATATAGGACTCTTACTTTGCTCTGATTTTGTGGCCTTTATCCTTACTGCTATGGATGATGCTGTGCGGCTGTGTGGTAGGACCTCTGTGCTCTAGGTGGCTATGCGCCACTCTCTCTGGTTGCACCAGTGGGCAGCTGATGCTGCGGCTAAGAAAGCTCTCACTGGCCTCCCCTTCGTGGGGCTGCGGCTATTTGGGTTACGTCTTGATGTTCTAGCCAAGGATGGGAGGCTGCCTCAGCATAGGAGGCAGTCTCGGCCCTTTCGGGGGACCTCTGCCCCCTCCCTTCCTTTCGCATTCCCAGAGGGGGCCGTGGCTCCCTCCTCTCCAGTGGTCGCAGAGATTCTTGGGGCTGTGGCAGAACCCATGGTCGTCCCGGTCTCTCCTGGAATCCTAAGCCCAAACCCTCTCCCAAGCCCCCTCCGGGTGGGGGGGCGGCTTCGGCTCTTTGCTCACGTCTGGAGGCTTCATGTTTCAGACCGGTGGATTACAAGATCCTCCGGTTACAAGATAGAGTTTGCAGCCTGCCCCCCCCCAAGATTTATCAGATCCCAGATGTCTTTAAACCCCCTGTCCGCTCAAGGGTTGCTTCTGGAGGTTCATTGCCTGTTAGAGTCCAGAGTCATTTGTTTGGTGCCTCATCAAGAAAGAGGTCAGGGGTACTATTCCAATCTTTTCACGGTTCCCAAAAAGGACGGCTCTCTGAGGCTCATTCTGGATCTGAAGGGCCTCAACAAATTTGTCAGATTCAAGCATTTTCACATGGAGACGCTGCGCTCTGCTGTCAGTACCCTTCGCCCGGGCGACTTCATGACCACTGTGGATATCAAGGATGCTTATCTTCATATGCCTATCTTCCCAGGTCATCAGAGATTTCTAAGGTTCGAGCTGCAGGATCAGCATTACCAGTTTGTGGCTCTACCCTTCGGTATCACCTCGGCACCTCGAGTGTTCACCAAGGGCATCCGCATCGTTCCTAACCTGGACGACATCCTGATTGTGGCCGAGTCTTTTCCTCAGGCCGAGCGGGACACTCAAATGGTGACATCCACGCTAGAGTCTTTCGGCTGAGTGATCAACTATCCCAAGTCTTCTCTGTCTCCGTCCCTGGTAAGGTCCTTTCTGGGCATGACTCTGCATACCTCTCAGGTCAAGGTGTTCCTTCCTCAGCAGAAGGTGGAGGGTCTTCAGCTGCAGGCTGGGGATCTGCTGTCGTGTCCTCATCCCTCCATTCGTCCGGGGATGCAGGATAAGGAATTCGTTCTGTCTCCCCTGGCCAGACAGTCTCTCTCGTGGTGGCTGGACTCAAGGAACCTTCTGGGGGGGGCATATCTTTCCTGCCCCCGTGCTGAGTCACCACGGATGCTAGTCTGACCGGCTGGGGAGGCTTCTGGAAGTCCCTGAGGTTCCAGGGTCGGTGGGGCCCACAAGAGGCCCATGCTTCCATCAACGTCCTGGAACTGAAGGCGATAAGGCTGGTTCTTTCTCACCTATCCACTCACCTTCGGGGTCGGGCTGTTCAGATCCGCTCAGACAACCAGACGGCGGTGGCCTACCTCAATCATCAGGGAGGGAGGGACTTGGAGTAAGCGAGCCTTCAAGGAAGTGTCCCTGATTCTGTCTTGGGTGGAACAGCATGTTCCCTACATCTCAGCGGTCTACATCCCAGGGGTGGAGAACCAGGTGGCGGACTCCCTGAGCAGGGGGACGTCTCCTCTGGGGGAGTGGTCTCTCAACAACCGGGTGTTTCTCTCCCTCTGTCACCGCTGGGGTCAGCCGGATGTGGACCTGTTTGCGTCCCGTCACAATCACAAACTTCCCAGATTTGTCTCTCTGTCTCAGGATCCTCTGGCCTTCACCACGGATGCCCTGGCAATACCTTGGACGGAGTTTCAGCTTCTCTATGTGTTCCCTCCGTTTCCTCTCCTGTGCAGGGTCATGTGCAAGATAGCCCAGGAGCGGGTACCAGCCATCCTGGTGGCCCCTTGTTGGCCAAGAAGAGTTTGGTTCGCAGACGTTGTGCAGTTGGCATTAGAGCGGCACGTCTTGCCCAAGGATCCAGATCTTCTCACCCAGGGGCAGCTGCGCCATCCCAATTTACAAACTCTGGCTTTAACGGCTTGGCTGCTGAAACCTCCATATTGATGGGGTTGCCTGCCTCTGTTGTTGATACCATGATTCGGGCTAGGAAGAAGTCCTCGTCATTTATCTATTACAGGGTCTGGCATGCTTACATTGCCTGGTGTGAGTCCAAGTCTCTTCCCTGTCCGGTGTTTTCTATTCCCAGGATTCTGGAATTCTTACAACATGGTTTGGATCTGGGCCTTCAGCTTAGTACCCTAAAAGGCAATGTTTCCGCTCTGGCAATTTTTTTCCAAAGATCTTTTGCCAATCACCAGTTGGTTAAAACCTTTTTCCAGGGTGTTTCTCATGTGCGTCCACCCCGTAAGCCTCCCTTTGAGCCTATCCATGATGCCGGCTGCCTTGTCTATTTTGACTCTTAAGGTGGCCTTTCTGGTGGCTATCACTTCTGTAAGGCAAGTTTCTGAGCTGGCGGCACTTTCCATCAAACCTCCTTATTTTGAGAGACATCAGGATAAGGTGGTGTTCCGGCTTAAGCTGGATTTCTTGCCAAAGGTTGTGTCTGCCTTTCATCTCAATCAGGACATTAGCCTCGATTCAGAGACACATATGTCCGGACTTCCGTAGCTGTCTGTGAAATGTTTGTCATTTTTTTGCTTTTTTTCGTTCATTTTTCATTCGTACGAACGTTCGAGAATGCGCTTTCGATGAACGGAAGCAAATCGGATCATTTTCCAAACAAAATCGGAAATTTTCCGTTCGTTCAGATAACTTCCGTTGTTGGGATGGGTTTCTGTCTGATTCAGAGAGCTGATTTCCGACAGAACACCACCCTATAAATCCGTTTCATTTCCGATCCACTTACTGGACCTTTGAGGGCTCGGATTGCTATTGTTGAACATGTTTTGCGGCTATGTGGAGGAGTCAGCATGGCCGAGGCCATAAATTGTATAGCAATGCATACCTGAATCAATACATTTCATGTATGCCTTATAGATGCATTGTAATGCTGACCTAAATTAGTCCTTAGCATGTAAACCTTTATTTTCCCACACATCCATATAATTGCTATATTTTTTTAGACTTATGTCCTTTGTGAATTATATTTGGATTGTTGAACTTGAATCTTAATTTGTTGCAGGAGTTATTGTTTTAGTTGGTTACCTTTGCTTTGTGTAATTATTTTATATTTGGTTGCAGGAACTGCAAGATGTGCCACTCGTCCTTGCTCCTGATGCCCATTCTTTGCCTGCAGAATGTGGGCCAGGGCTTCTCTAATCGGGCCCTATGCAAAACCCGGCCCCTGGCGAGGGCCCTCTGGCTTTTGAAGTCCAGATTTAGGTGTTTGGACCATACAGGGGGGGGGGGGCACTGCAGTATGACCCCAACAAGGTTATACCAATATTTTAATTTACCTTTTTTTAACAGGGACCACACGTGCCAGAGTGGCACAACTGAGTGTCAGGGTCCTTCAGTTGGTGGGCGAAATGCGGAAGTTGCGCAACTCGTTGGGGGACCACAGATGAAGAATAATGTTCAGTGGCCTGTCATTGCTATGTATTTTGTTTTTTATAAATTTTATATTTTATGATGGAATAGAAAAAAAAATGTTACATTGTCATTTCATTTACAAAATACATTAACACAAAACTAATGGGCCCAGAAATATTTAAAGATGAATATTCACATGACCGAGAAGTGATTTAGGTAAGTTTTAGGGGGCTAAAATGGAAGAAGAACCTAACCGAGAAGTGGTTTGGGTGAGCTTTAAGGGTCCAAAAGGGAAGATGGAGGATAGTGCTAAGTGGTTTGGGTGAGCTTTAAGGGTCCAAAAGGGAAGATGGAGGACAGTGCTAAGTGATTTAGCTAAACATTGAAGTAGAAGTGAGGGTGGCAAATATGTAGGCGAGCACTTTAATGAGTTAAGTTTGTAGTACGCAGGTGCAAGATCGTAAGGATTTCCGTCTGGACGATTATTTATTGAAAAAGTGAAACAGAAACTAACGGGAAACGTAAAGGATTCGTTGGAGGATACGATGGGAAAAGGGCAAAAACGAAAGCCTACGTTGTAACATGTGAAAATGAAACGGAAAAGTCTGGATGGAAAATTACATTCTCGTATTCGTAATCTGCCGTACGAACGGACGGAAACTTTACAGAAGGTTTTCAATGCATGCATAGAATCGCTCGTACGCTCATACGAGAACGGAAACATTTCCAAAAAAAAAACGGATCGGAACTAAAACGGAAGTTTTTTTTGTCTCTCTGATTGTCTTGCCTTCATTGTGTCCTAATCCTGCTAATTCCAAGGAGCGGACTCTGCATTCTCTGGATGTGGTCAGGGCTCTGGAGTTTTATTTGGTCGCTACTGAGACTTTTAGGAAGTCTGATGCTCTTTTTGTTCTCACTTCTGGACCTAGAAAGGGTTTGCCTCCGGCTAAATTCACTATCAGCAAGTGGATCCGTCAGGTGGTGGTTCAAGCCTATTCTGCTAAGGGAAAGGAACCTCCCTTTAGGATTACTACTCATTCCACTCATGCTATTGGTGCCTCTTGGGTTTTTCAGCACCAAGCTTCTGTTGAACAAGTTTCAAGGCCGCTACTTGGTCTTCTGTTCATACTTTTTCAAAGTTTTACAAGGTTGATGTTAGGGCCTCAGCGGATGCTGCTTTTGGCCGCAAGGTGCTTCAGGCGGTAGTGACTTGAACTACTGGCCGTTACTCTTTGGGGATCCCACCCTACTTTGGACACTGCTTTTGGATGTCCCAACTGTTATGAATACCGAAGCGGGCCGTGACATGCAATAAAGAAAAAAGCAATTCTGTGAGTACTCACCTGTAGAATTGTTTTTGTTCTTGCATGGCACTGCCCGCTTCGCCCCACCCTTTGTTATCATTATTCTTGGTTGCCTCTTTATGGTGATTGTTCCAAGTTAATTGAGGTTTTTTACCTTTTTCACATTTTTTACTTTCTTCTCTCCCGGCTTCTTGTCTCACTGCTTGTTTACGCTGGGGAACTCTATGGTTAATCCCATTTTTATAGGGAGCCGGGACAAGCCACAGCTTTCTACAGTACCACTGCGCCACCTTGTGGACGAATAACCCAACTGTTATGAATACCGAAGCGGGCCGTGCCATGCTAGAACAAAAACAATTCTACAGGTGAGTACTCACAGAATTGCTTTATTATCAGCGCCTTGGGGGATTCACGTATGCATCGGGGCAAGTCAGCGGCTGGCCCTGGAATCTTTTTTTGTTACACTTAAAAGTTCACATTTGACAGCCTACCACTACCATGTATGAAGTTGTTAGATGGTAGGCAAGTGGGTAAAATTACATTTTATCAGATTTTGCTGATTTATTCTATCTAGACATAATTATTAGGGTTAAACTTAACCAGCTTTATTTTAAATGTTACATCTCTTATTTTAGGCAAATGGCATGTAGATAATGAGGTCACTCTCTTAACAAAACAAGGTATTTTTTTTTTTTTTTTATAAAATTTTTTTTTATATATTTTTGGCTAACAAAAAGTTTATTTTTTTTAGGTAAGCAAACTCATATACTTGGCCTTTCCTAGCAAAATAGATTTAGAAATGTTGAAAATGTGGCTGCATTTTGAGGAAAATGACAAAAATGCTGGACAGGCATGCAGGGCTTTTTCTACTGAAGACCTCCTGTGTTCTGTGTAATCTTTTGAGTGTTTTATTAAGTACGTATGAGTGCTGTCTGCCCTCAAGGGTGTATGCTATTATAGCACTGCACTCATTTTTTTTATTCTCATAATGAACTGACAACTTAAGGAGACAAGAGAGTAGAACAGACTCAATATATTACTAGCTGTCAGTCATACACTCACTTTAACTCTGTCTTGGATTTGTATTCAGATCAATCGCTCAACCTGACAGACATGTTACATTAATGAGACAGACTTATCCACTTTAGTTTAGGAAGAACTGGAGTAGCTTCTTAGAGCAGCCAATCAGATTTCATTTAATTAAAACTAGCACATTTTGTTCCAGTTGCCTTGTGGGGGTGTTGATAAAGCTGTCCCATTGTGCTGTAAATCAGGTCTACTCTTTTGCTGCCAAAGACAGAGCCAGTGTCAGAAATTGGTGGTTCACCCCCTTTGTGTTTGGATGGTAATCCCAGTTTCAGTTTCCCTTAGTCCTATTACTATTATCTGGAACCACATTGCTTGTCCATCCACTGTCCATACATTGGCATCAACATGTTCAGGATAAAAGACTCTTCAGTGCTTCCCAACCCACAAAATAGGCATGTGCACTGAAATATTTCTCAGACTATGCACTCCTGACAGCGCACAACACCCCAGCAGTAACCCTAGCACTAAGTCACTTTATAGAAGGCATGTACAAGGTTGTCATTTGTGTCTAAAACAGCTTGGGGGGGAGTGGTACACTGTTTGTGTATATTTTTGATCTACCTTTACATTAGCTTCTTTGTTTCAAGCCACTAGACAAAAAGTGAGCAGAGAAATATTTTCAGTTGCTTTACAAGTGGCAAGAAAACATGACAGAGGCTCTATCTTTCTATCCGAAATGTGAGAAAATAGTGGGTGTACAGAGACAGGAGCACTGACAGTAATAAAACTCGGGCTGAGAATTCGAACTCATACTCATGCTGTTGCCCCTCTCCCTCGTGTGTTGCAATATAACAAGCAGGATGATGCATGCTCTTACATTTCGAAGAGTGAGCCAGCTCCCTGCTGTGTGTCACATTGTACCTGTTTTACATTCTAACAAGCAGGACACCCGGCTGTGATACATTACATGCCCTAATTGGGCATGCTATTACTATGTAAACCTATAGCGGACTGAGATTTGTGAAACAACCCGCCATCGCACTGGTGCAATGGAGAGATCACTCTGGAGAATGTATTATTTGTAGCTCCCTTTTAGATTTAAATACGTGTGTTTCAATTGTTTTCATTACAAAAGACAGCATACCTCAATACATAAAGATCGATCAATTCCTTATTCATATCAAATAAAATGGAAATTCGCTTGATCGCCAAACCTTATTCAGATTGAGCAAGCTGTTCATCCTCTCCAAACCCCCTTTCCTTCGTGCCTTTTCTTCCCTTCCTCTTTGTCTTCCTCCACTCTTTCCCTCCTAATAGGAGCCAACTTCTCATTTGTCATAACCCAGTCCACTTTTTGTTTCCAGCATATTATTGAGATAAATGTTTTTTTCCAAGCCACTGATATTGTAATTCTGGCAGCTGTCATTAATAAAGATAGCAAACTCCAATCTTTGGAGGCTTCACATTAAGATTCAATAACACTACCTCCAGGTTAATGCTATTTGTTTTGAGTATAGAATGCTCTATACCCAAAACCTGATCCCAGGCTTTTATATAGGGATGTATTTATGGCACCCCTTCAACATTTTATAGACCATAGAGATGCCTCCTGCCCCCCCCCCCCCCGAGGATTTAAGGCCTGTTTAATCGCTAATATAAAACTCCTTGTTCCTTAAATGTTGGGGGGACATTGGCCCAATGAAAGAAGTATGCTTTCCTCATGAGCCCATTTTTGATCCACCATTTGAATCCCGGACATGACCCGCCATTAATCTTTCTTAATAAAGGATTACCGATAATACATTTAAGGGGCTCTATTTCGGACATTACGTTGTCCTTACCCTTAATGGGGTAAGCATTACTGGGCGGATCTCCGATCTTTTCTCTTTTGGGATTTCTTAAATATATTCTAAGGGGAGGGATGAAACACCCTCTTGCTCAATTTCCACCGAGAGAAGTGTGCCCTGTATCCTTTAAGTCTCTGCCAGTTGATTTAACCTTGCTGCATAGTAATAGTTTCTCAATTTTGGGGGCAAAGATCATTTTCTTATTAATTCTCTCTTCGTCCCCTCCCCCACAGATAAATCCCAGGACATCCCGCTCCAGCCTCTCCAGCTCCCACAGGTTCATTTTAATTAACAAAACCCTAAACAGACACTAAAGCTTTGGAAGAATATCCATTTTATAGGCCGCAACCCTCCTGAACTAAGATAGAGAACAAAATCGCCAACTACCCAGTTTCTCTGTTATCTTTTAAATATAGGGGGGAAATATGGGGAAAATATAACTTATCAATCTCAGAGCATATCTCAACTCCCAAGTAGAGAAGACTCTTCTCCAAGTCTAATCCCATACCCATCGCTATTGACTTTCTCTCATTTACTTTTGACCCTGAGATAATTGAAAAACCTTTCAATATTTTTCTGATTAAGGTCAAGACTCTTAGGGGTTCCGTTATAAAGAGGAAGAGGTCATGCCCCACTCTGTCCTTGCTGTTGGGGTCAATATTTAAATACAGTGCTCCATCAATTAACCCCTTAAAAACCCGGTTCCCTCTCTCCTTATCCTCCTCCCTTCCCCCATCCATGCCCCCCCTACATTATTTTAATTGTCAAATTGATTTATATAAGTGATTCAAAGACGTGTACTCAAGTAACCCCAACAGGTCATGTTTTGTTCATGTCTCCACACAGTCACAAATATAGTGCTATAGAGATAGCTATTTGGAGAGCCACAAACCATGATCTGTTGGTGGCCCTTGCAGACAGGTGGAACACTGCTCTAGATAAGTGTCTCAACCTTGGCCTTAAATACCCCCAACAGGACGTGTTTCTTGGATTTCCACACATATACGCAGGTGATGTATGGTTACTAGAGCACCAGCAGCACTACATATCTGCCTGTGTGGAGATTAACAAAACATGACCTGTTGGTGGTACTTGAGGACAGGATTGAGAAACTCCAGATGACTTAAATTGGACCCCACCTCTACTTTGTGAAATAAAAAATAAAATGTCATGCTTTCTATGCTCTCCTACAAGGAGACTTTTTTCCTTGCTGGGAAGTCATGTCCTGCATGCACAGCCGCCATAGATTGAGGGGATTGGGGGTGTCCCTTTTTCACATTGGGGTCGTAGTGTGGAATAGGGTTGCTTGGCTTCCTTTTAAATGGATTGACCACCCACGTAACAAAAAGTGTGGCAGAATCACTTCACAAATTCTTTCATTATTTTAAATGTGATGTTTGTGTGCACACATGAATATGTCATTATTGCTGTATTTGGTGTAAAGACAGTTTCATCAGTATTCAGAAGACTCATCCTAAATGCCTTCTCATCCTAAGCTGAAATGGTTTTGATTACATTGAATTGTTCTATTCACTTCCACCCACACATCTTTTTGACATGTACAATTGATATTGAGCTTTCTATTAGAATCAATATTTTCTTAAACACATGTCAACAACATGAAACTACTATGGTATTCTAGTTGTGTATGATTTGCTTGTCTGTGTATCTTTAGCCTAAACATGGGTCATTAACTACAGCTAGAGTAGTTACACATAGTTTTATGTAGTCAGACACCTGGCTAAATACCAAATCCTCAATATTGTGTGAACTCGAATGTGGTTGCTGCCCTAGCATAAATTGCTTGACATTATGATTGTCTATATTGCTAATTCTATATTGAGGGTGCCTGTTGTGCCCCCCCCCCCAGAAAAGGAATGCGTGAGCCTCTTTATAAGTCCTAATTTTTACTGTTGCCTAAATTGGGCGTTGGTACATAATCATGCTCCTTAAAGTCATTACTATTTCCGGGTTAAGGCCTCCCCCGGCCTCGTCGATGAGCATTTGATTATGACCACACTCACATTTTATTTCATAGTTTTAAAAATGCAATTTTATTACATCAGATAAATTGCAATGATCCATGATCATATTACTACATACAACTCTAGAATTGCTCTTCACTCTCACACTCTCTCATTTCTGTTACATAAAGTTTCTCCTCAGACTATCTCAATGTTGGGCAGACATGTTTCGCCACTCTTTTTGGCTTTCTCAATGCCCTTATAAAGAGAGAGAAGAGATCAGAAGAAAAGGGCATAACTTTCATTTGGTAACATTGTCATGATAGTTTTTAGTACATTTGATGTTAGGTAAGTATATTAATTTCATGCAATACCTGTGCAAAACTTGTACTCATGTGCAATGAATCTTCACCATTTGTAATCCAGTATCTACTGTATACATTTGAATTTCATCACTAAGCATTAATCACTGAGAAGGACGTGGTGAGGACACCCTCATAGAAGCTCAATGATTGTATAGCCCTTTGGAAAATCATTGGAAAAGCCATTGTTACCCATGATAAAAGGACTTATGGAGTAGTCACTTTGAGATTAATGTCATCATATATTAAGTGACAACTGAGTTACTTAATTTACCTTAAAAGGGCTTGTGAAGTGTTGTCCCAAGAGATAATAGCACTAAGTCATGTGCTCCGACAGGTCAGTGCAATGGGGAACCTGCATGATTGAGAGAGGATATTACCCTGGGTTATATACAGATTTTGTGCAGCCTTCAGATGCCAAAAGGGGCCGTCTTACTAAAAGTGTTTATATGGACTGCTGTACCTTTAAGGATGAGACGCGGTGTATGCACTGCGTGTGCTGGGTGAATAATTCGTGCTCCTCGTGATGCCTCCACAGAGCTCTCCTGGCTCTGATGTTAACTGCTTGTCTGTCAAGGGGTGAGAAAACGCTGCTCCGGTGATGCTTAAATGTGCGCTCCACCGCCCGGAGCACACCGCCCCCCTGGGCCGATGCCGGTAGTGACGTTGTGCGCTCCAGGCGCCGGAGCGCACCCACCGCCCATTGGAGATCTCCGAATGTGGCGTGGTGCGTCACCGGCCTGTCCGCGCCTGGGCTCCATTTTGTTGGAGCCCATACGGCGCCGGCAGAGAGCGGCTTGGCATAGCGGCCTAAATAAGACTCCACAGCATTTTTTCACATAACACACACCGCTGTGCATTGGAGTCTGAAGGAGAAAGGAAATTAATGACCTTACGTTCTGTTATGGCAATGCAAATATGTTAGTATGTTTGTGTAATGCTGCTGGTCGGCGCCACAACTCCATTTTATTGGAGTCCATTTCGCGTCCTCAGGAAACTGTCAAGTGCTAATTAGTTCATTTGCAATAACTGATTATTTATAGTTTTCATATTCTTTGGACTGTACTATAAGAATATGACTAAGTGAATTATTATAATTGCATTATATTCCATATCTCTGCCGTGTCATATTTTCACCATGTTTGTTCATATATAGGATCTCTGTCGCCCAAAAAAACCTTAACAACCATGGGTTTTCATGACCCATTATAGGTCCGCAAGTGATGCCAATGTGCATGTGCCGATATACGACCTGCACAGGGGCACTAATTATCTCACCCCCATATTATCCAATATAGTGGATCTAAACTGGTATGTTGAGGAGTAGTAAACTAATGTTTCCCCTTGTCCACATGATGAGCATAAGTGGGTATATGTAGGAATAGGGGGCTGCCGTTTCCCCAACCCATAATAATTTTGACTGCTATTTAATCTTTTCGAAGTAAATGTGGTCCCTCATCTATTAGTAGGTGCCAGACAGGCCTCCTTAGACTACACTCAATGTGTAATATTTTGATTCAGTTTAGACAGGTGTCCATCCAGGTCCTTCTCAGTTCACATCTTATCTTACTAAACATAATCAAAATATATACGTCTATACGCTTATCACCTACCGCTGCGCTGTAGGTGCTTTATCTACCATTTCATACGTACAAGCAATCTACCTTTTCCCTATTGTATGATCTATTTATGTGGTATATACTAGTTCGGCTCTTTGATTGCATCTAGACAGATTTATGCGAGGAATAGGACTAGGCTCAGACTTTATTCAATCAGAAATTTATTGTAGGAATGGGGCAAAGCTCAGACTGTCATTGGGCCCCGGAAATCGGGATGCCCCCAGTTTGTATATCCATCTAGTTTCAACCTGTAAGGTTGTTTTTTGGATGTCTCACCCTCTTTGAGAGTGGTGTACTTGGTCAAGTCCCTGAATTGTTAGGGAACTGGGATCCTTGTTATGTTGTATTGCAAAATGGCGGCCTACTGGTGTTTTTAGGTTGCCCGTTCTAATATTATATTGATGTTCATATATGCGACGTTTTAGCTGGCGGTTAGTTTTACCAACATAAAAGCATCCACAGCCACATGTTAGAAGGTAAATTATATCTGTTGACTGGCAATTAATATAGTGTTTAATTTCAAATTCGCCCTTGCCTGGTAGTATTGATTTAGGGCCTGTTTGAATGAATCTGCACATGTTACAACCACCACAGCGGTAGGTCCCTTTCACCTTACAATACTCCTTTTTTCTATTCGTGTTGTAGTGGCTGTGTACTAATCGGTCCCTTAAATTTTGGGATCTTCTGAAGATTATTGCGGGTTCTCGGGGTAGGAACGTTTTGAGATGGATATCATTGTGTAAGATCGGCCAATGTTTTTCCACTATTTGGCGTATTTTCTTATGTGACTTAGTGTACGTCAGGATCAATGCTGGTCCCTGTAGTTCTTTTACCCGTTTGGGTTTATATAATAGGGTTTGTCTGTCCAGATTTTTAGCCTTTAGGTATTGTTTGTAACCCCTTTCCAGTAATCTCTTACGTATATTATCTGCTTTGTTTTGAAATGCTTCAAAGGTACTGCAGTTGCGACGAGCACGAATGTACTCCCCATAGGGGATGCTCTTTAAAAGGTGACACGGATGGGAACTAGAGGCCCGTAATGTCGTATTCGCTGCCGATTCTTTATGATATAGCATGGGATTTATATGGCCTTGTGTGTCCTTGTTAATTATTATGTCCAAGAACATCACCTTGTGCTGATTGTAGTCACATGTAAATTTCAGATTATATTTGTTGTGGTTTAATAAGGTTACAAAATCATCCAAGTCCTGCTTTGGCCCCTCCCAGATGACCAAGATGTCATCAATGTACCTGTGCCAGGCCGAAACGTGGCACAGGTATTTGGTCAAATCGTCCTCAGCCCACAAACCTCTCTCCCACCATCCCAGATACAGGTTTGCAAATGATGGGGCACATGTTGTCCCCATCGCTGTCCCCTGTATCTGGTGGTACAGTTGGTTTTTAAAGAGAAAGAGGTTGTGGGTGAGGATGAAATTGAGGAGCCGAAGCAGGAACAGATTATGGTTGTGCTCATCAATATCCAATTCGTTCAAAAAGGCTTCAACTGCCTTCAACCCCAGCTCGTGTGGAATGCTAGAATAAAGAGCCTCCACGTCCAGAGTCACCAAGAAGGCATCAGGGCTCACCCATACCTCATCAAGGACTCGAACAATATGGCTTGTGTCCTTTACGTATGATGGTAGGCCCATTACCAGGGGCTGAAGATGCTGATCCACATAACGGCTGGCTCTCTCAGTTAGAGCCCCCATGCCCGAAACAATAGGCCGCCCTGGTGGTGAGGTGACCGACTTATGCACTTTGGGAAGTGCATAAAACGTAGGTATTTTCGGGCATGGGGATTCCAAATAGCCAGCCGTGTGGGCATCAATGACCCCCTGGTCCCGGGCCTGGTGAATGATGGCGTGGTAGTCCTGAGCATCCCTGGCAAGTCTGGACGTGGAGGCCCTGGCATGCCAATCCTTATTGTTCAGTATACGCATACACATTGCCTCATATTGTTGTACTGACATTACGACAATATTTCCCTCCTTGTCTACATGTTTTATAATGATCTGCTGGTTTAATTCTAGTTCCTTCAATGCTTGTTGTATATTTGTGTTTAATTGGACTGTTGTTTCATATTGCGGGGTAATTGCTCAATTTCAGACACTACTAGGTTGGTAAATGTAGCCACATTATGGTTTATCCCCGTATGTAGGTAGTAAGTGGAGGTTTTTCGGAACTTCTTTTTTCGTGTTTCCCCTGTAACTTAACCTGCTACCTCCATTGCTAGATCTTCCATGTCTTTGGTTAATTGTTGTTCAGAGGGTGGCTCTACCCCACTAGCCTGTTCCCCATCTTTGGGCATTAATTGGAACTTGCAGAGAACCTTCCTCGAAAAGAGGTGAAGGTCTTTGACTGTTTCAAATGTATCAAGATTTTTTGATGGGCAATAATTTAGCCCTAGTCTCAATAGCTCGCACTGGTCATCAGTCAGGATATGTTCTGATAAATGTATTATGTAATTCTGTCTCTTGACCTTATCCACTTCCCCTATTTGTGCTGAGGGTCTGGAAAAAGTGTTAACTTCTTCGCTGTTTGTGTGGGATTCTTTCGCCCATCTGCGGACTGCGCTCCTTCGTATGTTTCTACGTCGATTCTGTTGCTTCCTAAAAAATCCTGTCTGGAGTATTTTGAGTTTCATCTGTGTCAAGGGCGCTGTCCTGTATCTTTTGTTTTGTCACTTGTTTTAGACCCTCTTCTTTCTCTGAGTATTTCTCTTTGGAGTGGCCCTCGCCTAGGTTTTTTTCCTCTCTCGGTGTTCGTTCTGAACCTGCGTTGAGGGCCCCATGTGTCTGACCTATAGCATTTGGATCTCTCCCTAGAAGAAGATGTGTCTGACAAGTTGCCAGTGCGTCCTGGACATTCCCTTCTTCTCCTGCCTTGACTATAGGAGTCCGGCCATATATATGCCCTTTTCTGCTTATAGGCCAATTTATCCCTGAATAGTTTTTTTTCCTTCATTTGTATTAATTCTTTCGCATCTCTCATTTGAAATTTATCATCTTTCTGTTTGTCATCCAACACCCCTATAGTGGCTTTAATTTGATCTGTGACGTTGTTCAATTGTTGGGTGTGATGAGTGATCAACAGTTGTATTAGTTTCAGGGAGCAGTCTTGTAGGACTGCTTCCCACTGTTGTTTAAATATCTCATCAGGAGAGGCAACTTGTGAGAATAAACGGATTCGTAGGCCCATTGGGACTAGACCGTTATCTAAATACTCCTGTTGATATTATATGTCCCACCACAACTTTGACTTTTTGGCTAGAAGTTTATATAGCTTATTAAAGGTTAGGTGGGTTAATTCTTATTGCTCAATTAGGTCTTTGTTGGTAAGTTTACATTCCGCTAGTTTGGAAACCATCTTATCCGAGTCTTTATTCCCTAATTGGGTCATTGTGGACGTTAATATCAGATACTGTCCAGCTTTGAATGAATTTCACGGAGATAAGAGGAAGGGAAAAGAAGGGGGAGAGACTAGACAAGCCGCTCTTGTTACAGAGGGAAAATAAGATCACTGTTTTCTTTTGTTAGAGGGTACACGCTTCAGGGTTCGTGCCCTGTGCCTATATGGACAATTCTAGATTGAGGGTGCGTGTTGTGGCTCCCCCCAATAAAGGAATGCGTGACCCTCTTTATAAGTCCTCATAAGTCCTCATTTTTACTGTTGACTAAATAGGGCTGTCACGATCAGCTTACCTGTGCCGCGTTCCAGCGGTGTCTCCGTCGCCCCGCCATCCAGGCGCCGGCCGCGCCGGGCGGCAGCTCGCGCGGCTGCGGGCGCGCCCCCTCCTTCTCCTCCTGCCGGCGTGTCCGGCATCTGCACACGTGCTTGCGCGGGTGCGCGAGCACGTTCCTTCTATGCCCTCCGGCGGCGCTGCATTCAGCGGGGCCGCCGGAGGAGGTGAATAAATTAAAAAGGGGCACGCCCCCTTTTTAGTTAAAGGGCCTATGAGCCCAGCTGGCCAGCACGTCCCCTACTCCTTCTGAAGGGCCAATGAGCCCTGGGTTCAGTGGGGGGACACGCCCCCTCCTGTTGTGCACTCCAATCATCATCATGATCCTGTGTGCACCAATCACAATTCCTTCCCTCTTATGTCTGTCCCTATAAAGCTCTTTTCCCCGCAGTTGGTGGTTGCCTGTGATAGCGCCTAGACCCCAGCCATTGTTAATCCCTGATTTTGATCCTGATTCCCGTTGCCGACCCTCGCTTGTTTGACCATCCGTGATCTCCACTCCTGTTGCCGACCCTAGCTTGTTTGACCATCCGTGATCTCCACTCCTGTTGCCGACCCTTGCCTGTCCTTGGACTCCCACCATACGCTCACATACCGGCTACCCGATTCCACTTCCAGCCGCGGGCTCTCCAGCACTCTGTACCGTAAGACCTCAACCTTTGAGCCATTAAGTCCTGGGGGCAACCGATCCCGAGCAGGCGTGCTCTGCGTCTCGGCAAGCGGGGGCTCCTATAGGTGAAGCTGGCTGCGGAGATTGGGGGTTGAGGTCCTTACCAAGAGAGCTGGAGTTGTCCAAGTGGTAAATTGTGGTTCCGGGAGCGTGATATTATCACAGGCCTTCATGGATGACCTGGTACAGCAAGTACAGGCTATGGCCACAGCTATAAATCAACTTGCCCAGAGAGTGGCCAATCAGGAAACCAGGCAGATTCCTGCATCCGCTGTACCACCTCACGTGTCGGAGCCGAAGGTCCCGTTACCAGAGAAATTTTTTGGAGACCGAGCCAGATTCTCCAATTTCAAAAATTCCTGCGAGCTGTATTTCAGATTGAGACCTGGGTCCTCGGGCACCGAGACCCAACGGGTGGGGTTAGTTATCTCCCTTTTGCAAGGAGATCCCCAATCATGGGCCTTTAGCCTGCCTCCAGATGATGCTGCCCTGCACTCAGTTACTTCCTTTTTTCAGGCTATGGGTGTGTTATATGCTGACCCAGACCAGCAGTCCACAGCCGAAAATAGGCTTCGGGCCTTGAAGCAAGGTCGGAATACTGCCGAAGACTACAGTTCTGAATTCCGGCGGTGGGCAGTAGACTCCAGATGGAATGACCCAGCCCTGTGTAGCCAGTTCCGAATGGGTCTATCAGAGGGTATCAAGGACACTTTGGTCAATTTCCCTACACCAGCAGATCTAGACCAGCTAATGCAGGTCTCCATCAAAATAGATCGGCGTCTTAGGGAGAGAGCCAGGGAAAGGGTTAGGACTTCTTCGTCCTTTAAGCCATCTCAGTCCTCCAACCCACTCCCTTCCCCTGGGGCAAATACACCTTCCTCCTCACTGGAAGAACCCATGCAGATCGGTAGAGCTCGTCTTACCCAGGACGAGAAGCAGCGTAGACGCTCCATGGGTCTCTGCTTATATTGTGGGAATCCGGGACATTTTGCTAGGTCCTGTCCTAACAAGGGATACCCGGCGGGAAACTTCCTCGCCTAGATCAGGAGGGGAGTACTGGTCTAGGTGAGTCAGTTAATTACTCTCACTTGAATAAAATGTTAATCCCCATAGAGCTTTCTTGGGGTCCCTCCAAACGGGCAGTATCCGCCTTTATCGACAGTGGAGCTGCAGGTAATTTCCTGGACCGGAGCATGATCTCCGTCCTGGGGATTTCGCTGGTACCCCTTGGAAAATCTCTACAGGTTCTAGCCATAAATGGGAAGGCCATCCAGGGAGGTCCGGTTTGTACCAAGACCCCACCTCTCAATTTAATCGTTGGCTCTTCTCACTCTGAATATATCGAGTTCTTGGTTTTTGACTGTCCTGAAACCCCGGTAGTACTGGGATATCCCTGGTTAAAACTCCACAACCCCATTTTAGACTGGCAGACTGGGGATTTAGTGAGGTGGAGTAATCACTGCAAGACACATTGTTTTTCCACTGCCCTCAAAAGTTTTCAGATGCTGCCACAGGGATTGCCTCAGCCTTACGCAGATTGGGCTGATGTTTTTTCCGAACGTTCTGCCGATTCCCTTCCCCCTCATAGGCCCTATGACTGCCCTATTGACCTGCTCCCTGGGACCATCCCTCCTAGAGGGAAGGTTTATAATCTCACTCGGCCGGAAGAACTGGCCATGAAGGAGTACATCTCCGAGAATTTAAGCAAGGGGTTCATCCGTCCTTCAACATCACCCGCGGGGGCTGGCTTCTTTTTTGTGGAGAAAAAGGATGGTGGTTTAAGGCCTTGTATAGACTACAGAGCCCTGAATAAGATCACGGTTAAAAACCGGTATCCCCTTCCCTTGATTGGGGATTTATTTAATCAAGTAGTAGGAGCTCGGGTGTTCTCCAAGTTAGACCTGAAGGGGGCCTACAACCTGATTCGTATTCGACAAGGGGATGAGTGGAAAACTGCATTCAATGTTAAAGATGGTCATTACGAATATCTAGTCATGCCCTTTGGCCTTTGTAATGCCCCTGCGGTCTTCCAAGACTTCGTTAATGACGTCTTCCGAGACTATTTGGGCAGGTTCATGGTAATTTATTTGGATGATATCCTCATTTTCTCTAAGTCTTTGTCCGAACATAGACTGCATGTGAAAATGGTACTTCAAAAACTAAGAGAGAATAACTTGTATGCAAAGATTTCTAAATGTATGTTTGAGGTCACCACCGTTCCCTTTTTGGGTTATATAATCTCTAGCCAGGGGTTAGAGATGGATACGGGGAAAGTTTCGGCGGTGCGGGAATGGGTACAACCCAAGACTTTAAAAGAATTACAGCGTTTTTTAGGTTTCGCTAATTTCTATCGACGCTTTATTAAGGGTTTCTCCAAGATTGTTGCTCCTCTCACCAACCTTACTCGCAAGGGCGCCTTCACAGTAAACTGGTCATCTTCGGTCAATGAGGCCTTCCAGACTCTAAAACAGGCTTTTACTTCGGCGCCAGTTTTAGTTCACCCTGACGTTAATAAACCTTTTACCATCGAAGTAGATGCATCTGAGTTGGGTGTGGGGGCGGTGTTGTCTCAATACTCTGGTCATCCTGATCGTTTGCATCCTTGCGCCTACTTCTCACGGAAATTTAGTACCGCGGAACAGAACTATGATGTTGGAAACAGGGAGTTATTGGCGATTAAACTGGCTTTTGATGAATGGCGTCACTGGTTGGAGGGGTCATTGTATCCGATCACGGTCTATACTGATCACAAAAACCTCGAGTACATTAGCTCAGCTAAGAGACTGAACTCTCGTCAGGCCCGTTGGGCATTATTTTTCTCGCGTTTTAATTTTATAATTACATTTAAGCCAGGAGTGAAAAACTCTAAAGCGGATGCTCTGTCCCGCTTGTTTGGGGATTGTAAGGATCGGGGCGATATGGGTGAACCTATTTTGCCTGTGGGATGTGTGATTGGGGCCTTGCTTCCTGATCTTTCGAATGCACTGGCACCATTTCAAAATGAGTCCCCTGTAGATATACCTTTAGGATGTCAGTTTGTACCACCGCATATGCGTTCCGATGTAATTCGCGAGTTTCACGATGCCAAAACTGCTGGACATCTAGGAAATCGTAAAACTTTCATTTTAGCCCGACGCCTTGTATGGTGGCCTACTATGCGCCGTGATATAACTACCTTTATCGACGCATGTTCTGTTTGTGCACGAAGTAAGGGGGTTCACAAGGCTCCTAGTGGGTGTTTAGTCCCACTTGAGATTCCTAAAGAACCATGGACTCATATCTCTATGGATTTTATTGTAGATTTGCCTCTCTCACATGGGAACACTGTGATTTGGGTGGTCGTCGACCGTTTCAGTAAGATGGCACATTTTATTCCTTTATCTAAGCTACCATCAGCTCCTGAGCTTTCGCGGTTATTTATCTCGCACATTTTCCGTATCCATGGCATACCATCTAACATAGTTTCCGATCGGGGTGTGCAATTTACTTCGCGTTTTTGGAAGAACTTCTGTTCTCGCTTGGGGATTCAGATATCTTTGTCTTCTGCTTACCATCCTCAAACCAATGGACAGACTGAGAGAACCAATCAGAGTCTAGAACAGTATTTGCGGTGTTACATTTCCGACGCACAAGAACAGTGGTCAGAATATATTGACTTCGCGGAATTTGCATACAATAATGCGCCGAGTGAAAGTACCAAAGTCTCTCCGTTTTTCTGCAATCTTGGGAGGAATCCCAGGGCTTCCTCTCTCTCTGGGTCCCCTTCCAATTTACCGGCATTGGAAGAGTGGCTCCAAGAGCGGAAGAACATCTGGACCCGCGTCCAGCAGACTTTGAAAGAAACTATTCTTAGATACAAAAGGTTCGCCGATCGCCACAGGTCTCAAGAACCCGCGCTTCAGATTGGGGACTTTGTTTGGGTTTCTACTAAAAATATTTCTCTGCGGCAACCGTCCAGTAAGTTAGGGCCCAAGTTTATTGGCCCTTTCCCCATTATTCAGAAATTAAGCAACGTGTCCTTTAAGGTTCAACTCCCGCAAACCATGAGAATCCCAAATTCTTTTCACGTGTCACTGTTAAAACCAGCCAAGAATGTACCGCGTCCATCATCGCCGCCTATTCTAGTAGATAACGAACCAGAATATGAAGTAAACAAAATTCTTGACTCGCGCAAGCTCCGTAATTCTTTACAATATCTAATTGACTGGGTTGGTTACGGTCCTGAGGAGAGATGTTGGGTTGCGGCAAAAGATGTGCATGCTAAAGTTCTTATTAAAAAGTTCCATCGTGACAATCCGGGGAAACCTGGTGAGGGTCCGGAGGCCCCTCATGAAGGGGGGGGTAGTGTCACGATCAGCTTACCTGTGCCGCGTTCCAGCGGTGTCTCCGTCGCCCCGCCATCCAGGCGCCGGCCGCGCCGGGCGGCAGCTCGCGCGGCTGCGGGCGCGCCCCCTCCTTCTCCTCCTGCCGGCGTGTCCGGCATCTGCACACGTGCTCGCGCGGGTGCGCGAGCACGTTCCTTCTATGCCCTCCGGCGGCGCTGCATTCAGCGGGGCCGCCGGAGGAGGTGAATAAATTAAAAAGGGGCACGCCCCCTTTTTAGTTAAAGGGCCTATGAGCCCAGCTGGCCAGCACGTCCCCTACTCCTTCTGAAGGGCCAATGAGCCCTGGGTTCAGTGGGGGGACACGCCCCCTCCTGTTGTGCACTCCAATCATCATCATGATCCTGTGTGCACCAATCACAATTCCTTCCCTCTTATGTCTGTCCCTATAAAGCTCTTTTCCCCGCAGTTGGTGGTTGCCTGTGATAGCGCCTAGACCCCAGCCATTGTTAATCCCTGATTTTGATCCTGATTCCCGTTGCCGACCCTCGCTTGTTTGACCATCCGTGATCTCCACTCCTGTTGCCGACCCTAGCTTGTTTGACCATCCGTGATCTCCACTCCTGTTGCCGACCCTTGCCTGTCCTTGGACTCCCACCATACGCTCACATACCGGCTACCCGATTCCACTTCCAGCCGCGGGCTCTCCAGCACTCTGTACCGTAAGACCTCAACCTTTGAGCCATTAAGTCCTGGGGGCAACCGATCCCGAGCAGGCGTGCTCTGCGTCTCGGCAAGCGGGGGCTCCTATAGGTGAAGCTGGCTGCGGAGATTGGGGGTTGAGGTCCTTACCAAGAGAGCTGGAGTTGTCCAAGTGGTAAATTGTGGTTCCGGGAGCGTGATAAGGGCGTTGGTACATAATCATGCTTCTTAAAGTCATTACTATTTCACGGTTAAGGCCTCCCCCGGCCTGGTCGATGAGCATTTGATTATGATCACACTCTCTTGTGGATTAAAAGAAGTTTCACATTTTATTTCATAGTTTTAAAAATGCAATTTCATTACATTAGATAAATTGCAATGATCCATGATCATGATACTACAGATAACTCTAGAATTGCTCTTCACTCTCACACTCTCTCATTTCTGTTACATAAAGTTCCTCCTCAAACTATCTCAATGTTGGGCAGACATGTTTCGCCACTCTTTTTGTCTTTCTCAATGCCCTTCAGAGCGGCATCATAAAAATGAATGGGGCGTGCGCAACTGGTGGTTCACAACTCCAGAAATGTCTAGCGTGGGTACGCACCTCAGCCACTGGAATTCAGGGATGTGGCCGTGGACATCGCATGCACCCTGGGATCATTGCGAGTTGAGTTTTCATGGCTATCCCTGGGAAAACACATTAGGATGCCCCAGGATTGGAGAAAGCAACCTAGAAGACTCCAAGGAGCTCCACTGGTGTACTTCAGATACCAAATGATGGCTGGTACCATGTAATATGTAAATTTTAGCAAGCTGTGAAAATCTGATCAGACAACTGTCAGAAAGATAAAGATAAATTGTGCAATTCACCGATATTGATGATGAGAGCCCCAAGGTGCTTTCAAAAATCTAATGGACATTGTAACAATAAAAAAAACTGAAAAAATGTTATGCTCCTGCATGGCCCATCCTTCATATGCTTGCTATAAAAGCAATTGCTACTATGAAGTTGGCTTACTTGTGTGACTGCTCTGTCTACTCCGTTCCTCTGTTTTACTGGCGCTTTGTTCCTTTCTCTTTGAACATGTAGTAATTTAATAAAGACTGTTTACCTAAAAAAAAAGGTATGTGTACAGTGGCTTGGGTTAAATTGAAAGCAGAGGGGAAAGACTGGAATATATATTTATGGCCTCGATTATTCCAGAGGCAGAGGCTCATTGCCACTAAGCTATTTCTATAAAATTATTAGTATGTTGTAAGAATTAGGTTAGCAGACTGCAGGTAGAATGTCTTTTCTGTGCAGGACCAATAGTAGATGTAGAAGCCCATTGCAGACACAATTTATTTAATAATCGATGTCTTAGTTTGAAGATTACCAGTGGAAGGCACTTACAGGGCTATTCTATTAAATAAATTAGCTGGGCTCTATAGTAGAGGCAGAGACCAATGAGCATAGCCTCTCTAAGGTTCTCCTATTGTAAAGTTGTCTCAAGCACCAAAGTAGAGACAGACACTCGTCGCAGGCAGAGATTTTTCTATTAAAAAACTAGACTAGATTATCGTAGAATGCAAGGGGAAGGCCCATTCAGGGTCCACCTTTGCCAAAAATAGTTGAGGGGGTAAGTAAGTAAGGGGATGGCCCCTATGTTATTTTAGTCGCAAATCAAAGTAAGCACCCATTGTGGAAGTTTCAAAGAGTCTTCCTTAGATCTGACAAGAGTTCCTTTTCTTGATGTAAGACTGTGCAAACCCAGCCAGAAACATGCATGATTTGGTCACATTGCTGTAGAGTACCAGAATACAGTAGTTAGATCTAGAAAGAGGTTCTTACAGTATATTGTGACAGACAGCTTTGAGAGCAGAGGGACCTCACTAATAGGACAGAGGGAGCCAAAAGGCGGCTGCATATGTCCATTTTAGGACATTGCTAGGACTTTGGAGAACTCATTTCGAAACAAGGAGCAAGACATTGGTTAATTTCACAGCCATGTCATGTTTATTCCTCCTAATCCTAAATTTTCCTGTAATCTTATCCAAGTGTCCACAGCAGCTGGTTTCACCATTTAACATGAGTGATGTGATAAGCCATAGTTGTGTTATCTGATATTTTTCTGCTTCTCTTTATGTTTTAAATTTGCTGTTCTGCACATGTGTAAGATCACTTGAAGAGGCTAAATCTGATGGCCAGTACACGGAGTAGGATATTGTTCACTGTCCTAATGATACATTTTGGTATCTTCAACAGAACATTCCCAGTGAGACTCTTGATTGTAGCCAAGCATTTAAAAGTTATATGTGTTTGGCTCATTTCCGTTATTTAACACCCTGAAAATTCTGTCTGAAAGTTAGATTGACTCTATCACCTATTTATAAAAATAATACCTTGGAACTTGTCCTAAACTTGTCCTAAACAAGCTGCCAAAAAGCTTATATTTCCCTTGAAATTATTTATCTCAGACCACAAACTTTGTGTGGAGTCATCACAACACCCTTGCTTATGCACAAATGCTGTTTGACAGAAGGAACTGAGCCCTGTTTGAAAAAAGGTGCAACATGATCTGAATCTGTGTTCTGAAATGGTTTATGAAATTACAGTGTCTTCACAGTAGCATTTCAGAGGTTCTCTCCTAGAGGCAAGTTCAACTATTTTTTCATGTTCAGATTGTTACACAGCTGCTTATAAGAACCCCTTACTACTGTGTTTTGGGACAAGGTTAGAGGAGTCTGACATTTTCATCGCTTGACCTTTTATAAGGATGAATGGGAATAGGTTTTCAATCTAACAAGCTGATTAAGGTCTGAGACCTAGGTCAAAGTTAAAACATTTAAGCTTACAAACCTCTTTGAGTTCCCATACTTTTGCAAGGCTCACTTTTCCTTTTTTTGCATTCTAAAATTATACAAAGCCAAAAGACATACACTAAATATGCTAACAATGCAGGAAACTATGTGTCAAATGTATGCTTTCTGGAGATCATTTTATCTCCAACTTGCTAAACTTGTGCTGGGCCTTGTATTTTCAAATGTCCCTGTCGATATTGATGCATGCTGGCAAACGGAATTAGTAGTGGTTGATCAGCCAAAAAGGAAGACATATTTGAACAAACTTCACAAATGATTTTATGCTTAATATTGAATTAAGGATTAATTTATTTTGAACCTGTATGTAGAAACAACATTAATTATGTATGAGTCACACAGAAGGATGGAGTAGGAAGACAGGACAATATGAAGAGTTTTGTCCAGCAGATTAAGTAACTGTACAAGGCATGTTTGATGTTCAACAGAACCAAACTACTGTACTACTGTACTTACAGTAGTAATCCAGCTACAGAGTAACCACAATAAATATGAACTTTTAATTTGGACCAATACCCTCCGTCACGCCAGTCATTTGTCCGCTGCTAAATGACTGGGGGGGCATCCAGAATGCCGGAGCCGCACACACATAACCCTCCTGAACAGCCATGAATCTCACCTTTCCCTTAAGTTCCCTGCTGGGAATCCAACGCCGCGATTGCCCGCCCACCTCTCACAAGTACAAGACATTCAGCGACTGGAACATCACTGCCCACATGAGTGCCAGGTGGCCAACAGCAATGCTGGATTCTTGTCACTGGACCGCGTGAAAGGTGAAATTCATGGGCATTCTGGGGGTTTATGTTCAGGGGGGCTCCAGAATTCTTGATTCCCCCCCACCCGACCTAGTCATTTAGCAGTGGTGCTGACGGCAATCAACATCCAAGCTGCGGAAGGGTGTTGGTCCACTATAATGTTGTGGCAAGCAATGACAAAGTATTCACTGGAAAATGGCTCTGATTTGTTGCCTTACAACAGCAGGGCACAAAAGTAACAAAGTATATGGCTTTGGGGGGGTCATCTTAAGCATGACACGAGCATGGAAACAATTTGATCTTTATCAAACAGCCTACTCATTCCATGTATGCATATTTTTAATATAAGACCACCTTTGCTACAGATTCTTCCTTCCTGGGGCCACTAAAATTGGGCCTACAATAAAAACTTCCACATGAGATTGTTTTATTGTATTTCCTGTCCAGTACTTCAGCCTACATTTAATTAATTGAAGCCAAGTGGAGGGGGCACCTAGGCTAAATGAAAGATGAACCAGCAGTTCTTAAACGTGATGGGATGAAAGATAAGAAAAAGTTCTTCTCTAGGGTAAGTTTTTAAGCTTGAAGAGAAACTGACTTGCATGAAGTATTATGAAAAGCCCTTTCTGGACAATATAACCATCAGTAATTACGGAAAACGTATTACAAGAACTGCAACCACAGTTCTAAAATATCAATAAACACAAACAAAATTATCAAATAAAATTGCCTTCTTCTATGTCTAATTTATGTAAGCGGATTACATATTCATAAATTGTGAAAGCCTTGTCATCACAAAGTTTTATCTGAGATTGCAATTTAAATGAGATCTAGTTTATCCCTACAATAAACACAGTGCATACTTCCAAATAAAAGCGAGATGTGTTCAGTGTAAAATAGTAATGCTTTCCAGATGGGAAATGCTTTAGCAAATAATCCTAGGTATACAAACAGGCTTGCTATAGCTAAAATTTGTTATATGTCAAGTTTGCGGCCAACAAAGGATATGCCAATAACAAGTAATATCATCTATGGAAATGTCTAAAGGAAATCATGGTCTGAGCCGGTCACATCACAGACATAACACAATGGAAAAGACTTGCATCCCCCATTAAGACTCTAGCCTTTGTTTTTAAATAAGGTAAAGAATATTTCAAATTCCTCCCTGGAGCTCATTTTAGAATTATAGGAGATTTATTAAATATTCTCATGATATTACAAGGACTGTGCATTAAGTGGTACACAAAAAAAAACTGTGAAACCCTTCTTTTGCATAGAGGAGGAAAGTTACTAAATGATTTGCAGGCCATTCTCTGAATGCTGTTAAATGCTGGCACCTAGGCAGTTGTCAGCGGAATTTACCGCTATGATTAAAGCTCTATTCCACTCTTGCAGCACACACAGTGCACCCAGGGATGGCAAAACTTGCGGAAAGCTGCAAATTTAGTAAATCACCTCATTCATACCCATTAGTACACCCTTTGCAGTTTTCATTTTCTAAGTGTTATACAGCTGCTTATGAGAACCCTTAACTGCTGTGTTTTGGGACAAGGTTAGAGGAGTCTTTGACATTTTCATCACCTGACCTTTTCTGAGGCTGAATGTGAACACGTTTTCAACCTAACAAGCTGATTAAGGTTTGAGAACTTGGTCAAAGTTAACATATTTTCAACAGTTAAGCGTTCAAAATTGGAATCTCAAAATATGAGCCTCAAGGGCTGACATATGTTGCTCCAACACTCACATCACCATTAGCTAGAGCGGTTTTGTTTGCAGCTAAATGGATTTCCTCCAGACGTATAGATTAGAACTAGACAGATAGGCCAGCTCCATTTTTAGACCAGTAGGCCGATAGGCCTTTGAATGACAGCTCTCTAGGTGGTGTTTCACGGTACTGAGGGACATTATTCTGCAAAGGCTTAGATCTCATATTGATTGAGCTTGCATTTCACAAGCTTAAAATGGACAAACAGCCTTGCCCAGTTGAAAAAAAAACTCCCCAAAAGTCACTAGCCCCAGCTACATGCATGATACTGAATCATTGTCATTTCCTCCTTCTGCATTCAAAGCTGAAACACCCGAGAGGCTTCCTTTCATAGTTCCCAGTTGTACTGCTGTCTGAACAACCAACAATACACAGTGGCAGGAAACCCAGCAGCACTTCCTCTTTTCACAGCTACTGGTAGGTCCATAGGGCAAAATTGATCATGGCAGGAATTACAAAAAAGGAAAATAATTTTTATCTGCATTTCCCTGAATTGCCCTTGGGAGGGATACATAAGAGCACATTGTTGGTCCGGTTGGTCACAGCTACTGGTGTTTCCATAGGGCAAAATTGATCATGGCAGGAATTACAAAAAAGTGAAATAATTTTTATCTGCATTTCCTTGAATTGCCCTTGGGAGGGATACATATGAGCACATTGTTGGTCCGGTTTAAGGCATAAAGACCCACAAACAAGCAAGAACAGGCAGTCACAGTAATGGCTTGGCAAAGCATCACAAAGGAGAAAATCCAGTGGTTGGTGTTGTCCATTAGTTCCAGACTACAAGCAATCGTCGCCTGCAAAATATTTTAAGTATTATAAATGAAAATTTTATTTATGGTAACTTATGGTATTTATGGTAATGTGAATTTGTCCAATCATTTTTGAGCCCCTGAAATAAGGAGTCTTATCTGGTGACATGCAGAGCCCAAATACTGAAAATTCTGCCACTGTCCAAAAATTTCTGGACATAATGCATATATTTCCCTAGTTATCCAGGTTCCAAAGAACAAGCTTTGGTTAATCTGGAGAAAGGGAAATTAACCCCCCCCCCCATGTGTCTGGGAATGCATACTTTATTTTGGAAGAAATCATGTACCAACTCTAGCAATCAGATTCCCGGATCAACTTTTTCTTGTCCATTATAGCTGTACGTCAAAATGTATACTATGTTTTTTTTTAAGAAAAGCACCCAGTCTTCTTTTAGTGGTATACGCCTCTGGGGACCCTTTGGCATTACCACGGTACATACTTTACACAAGGGATTAGTTCAAACTGTTTATTGTCAATCCAAACAAATATCATCTTTCTTCAGCAAAAGCAAATAATCAAAGTACAACAACAGAAAGGCACAGAGCAGAATAATAGTTTTTCTAGTCCATTCATTTGGTAAAATGAGCTTTCAGATGGAGTCCCACTGTGCATGCACCACATTTTTTCTGTGCCCACTACCACTTAAAGGTACTCTTACCAACTCCAGGGTATTTAAACTGCTGACAGAATACTTGATGATTACGAGCACCCAAATTTTAATGAGCTTGAGCTGCTTCTTAGTTACTTGCCAATGTCCATGCACAAGCCTTCCACCTAACGCGTTTCACTGGGTCACCAGCTTTTTCAAAGGTCACATAATCATCAAGTATTCTGTCGGCAGTTTAAATACCCAGCAGTTCAAATGGTGGTGGGCACAGAAAACATTTGGTGCATGGACAGTGGGATTCCATCTGAACGCTCATTTTACCAATTGAATGGACTAGAAAAACTATTATTCTGCTCTGTGCCTTTCTGTTGTTGTTTATTGTTAGGACTTTTTTGCGGAATAGAAAAGTCTGGCACGTTGTAGCATTCGTTTTGAGAGTCATCCTTACCTAAGACCTAAGCGCTGTGTTTTTCCATTATTGTATTTAAATAATCAAAGTAGACCTCTCCAGCAACTGTCAACCACTCTCTGGCCACCCAGACCTAGTCACTCAGAGTGTAGGCATTCCACCCAGGAATTAGGCCTCCTGGCCTCTACTCATTGGAGTTCCTTGCTCAGTCTTTGTATGGGCACCTCTGCTCAGGTTTCAGGCCCAGCACAGCCCAGGCTTCTTTAGGCCCCCACACAGCCCAGCGCTGTATGCCTCCTGCAATCCCACAACTGTCTGGCTGTAAGCTCTCCTCAGCCCAATCTTATCAGCTGCACCTGCGAATGGAAGCTCCATCCTTTTATTGAGCGCCTTGGTCCAGATCACTAATTGAAACTCTTGTCTGACATTTTTGCAGTTGCACCTCTACAACAGTAAATGCAACAGATAAATATTTTACATGTACCACCTGAGAAAAAGGCAAAAACATCAGATCTTTTACGGGGAGGCCGATTCATTAATGGCGGCAGGTAGCAACAGTTGAGCGACTGTAGCAGTATTTTCACAGCGCCCGTTAGTAGTCGCTGTGCTTGGCCATTGTTCGGTTGTTGATAGCGACTGAGTCGGTGTGCAGTAATGTTGAATACGGGGTGACGAGTCGCTGTTTGACAGGTTCCGCGATGTATGGGTGCGCATGATAGCGACTGGTCAGAGCGACCGGCTTCCACCATATTCATCAAAAAATCACGCTCAAAAAATTCTCGCGCTGCGAAATGCATGTTTAAACCCCGAGCGCTGGCGGCGATGTGTTCAAAGTAGTTTTTTAACCCCCAAACCACCATATTTTTGGAAACCAAAAAAAAAAAAAAATAATAAAGAATTTAAATATGAATACAATAATATCAGACCTGTAATATCAATTCTGCACACATTTTTTTTTTTTTTACCTTAAAAAAATTATCTAACATAGAAACATAGAAGGTTGACGGCAGAAGGAGACCATACGGTCCATCTAGTCTGCCCTTATGTGTATACTGTATGTACTCTTTATCTCAGGATAGATGTGTGCTTATCCCAGGCATGTTTAAATTCAGTGACTGTTGATGTTTCAACTACCTCTGCTGGAAGTTTGTTCCAAGCATCTACTACTCTTTCTGTAAAATAATATTTTCTAACATTGCTCCTGATCTTCCCCCCAACTAGCTTCAGGTTGTGCCCCCTTGTTATATCATTAAGCTTCTTCCTAAAAACACTTCCCTCCTGAACCTTATTCAATCCTTTCACATATTTAAAGGTCTCAATCATGTCCCCCCTCTCCCTTCTTTCCTCCAGACTGTACAAATTAAGTTCTTTAAGTCTCTCCTGATAAGTTTTAAGTTTAAGTCCTTCCACCATTTTCGTTGCCCGCCTTTGGACACGTTCTATTTGAATAATGTCTTTTTGCAGGTAAGGTCTCCAGAACTGCACACAGTATTCTAGCTGTGGCCTTACCAGGGCTCAATACAGCGGCATCACAACCTCCCTCTTCCTACTGGTGATGCCTCGAGCTATGCAGCCGAGCATCCTGCTTGCTTTTCCCACTGCCTGGCTACACTGTCCACTCATCTTGCAGCTATCAGTAATCAGTACCCCTAAATCTCTCTCCTCCGAGGTCCTGGCTAACACAGTGCTGCCCATACGATACTCAGAGCAGGGATTCCTTCTACCCAAGTGCATGATTTTACATTTAGAGACATTAAACTCTAGTTTCCACAGTTTTGACCATCTATCCAGTAAAGCTAAATCATTTTCCATGTTGCAGACACCTCCAGGAATATCCACCCTATTACTAACCTTTGTATCATCAGCAAACAGACAAACTTTTCCTACTTACAAATATATTAAAAAGAATGGGGCCCAGGACAGAGCCTTGCGGCACACCACTTGTAACTTGCCTTTGTTCAGATTGCACACCATTTACAACAACACTCTGACACCGATCCCTCAGCCAACTGGAAATCCACTGAACTATCCAGGGATTGAGTCCTACCTTCAATAACTTATCTATGAGCTCCTTATGTGGTACAGTGTCAAAGGCTTTGCTAAAATCCAGATAGGCGATATCCACAGCATCACCTTCATCTAACACTTTAGTGACATTGTCAAAGAAATCAATAAGATTGGTCTGACATGATGCCCTCAGTAAAGCCGGGCTGTTTTGGGTCCAATAGGTCATTAATTTTTAGATGGGAAATTATCTGTTTTTTTAAGAGTGTTTCCATTAATTTGACCACTATAGATGTTAAACTAACTGGCCTGTAATTACTGGCTTCTTCTCTACTCCCCTTTTTATGGATTGGTACGACATTGGCCATTCTCCAATCATCTGGAACCTCACCAGTTGAAAGGGAATGGTTAAGTAAATCAGTCAGAGGGGCTGCAATCACAAACCTAAGTTCCCTTAGAACTCTGGGGTGGATTCCATCTGGACCCATCGCCTTACTTACCTTTAGATGTGCCAGCTCGGCTAAGACATCAGCCTCCAGAAACTCCGGAGCTGTACCCTCCCAGCTGGATGTTGTGCTATGACCATGCCTGCTACTATCTGAAAATACCGAACAAAAGTAGCTATTCAGATGGTCAGCCACAGCCTTATCTCCGTCAATATATTTATTTTCCCTATTTCTAATTTTTGAGACTGCATTGTTTTTCTTCTTTCTGTCACCAATATAACGGAAAAAGGTTTTATCTCCCCTCTTCATAGATTTGGCCATTGCTTCCTCTTTTTGTCCTTTAGCAGTCCTTATAATTAGTTTTGCTTCCCTCTGTTTAATTTTATACGCCTCTCTGTCAGCTACACTTCCACTTACTTTATACTTCTTATAGGCAGACTTCTTATCGTTTATGATAGTGCTGACTTCCCTAGTAAACCATAATGGTTTCTTCTTCCTTTTATTCTTGCTAGTTTGTTTCACATATTGCTTAGTTGCCTTTAAGATGGCCATTTTTAATAGTGACCACTGGGCACTGACTTCTGCTACTCTGTTCCACTCACCTAATTTTCTTTCTACATACTCCGCCATTTCCTTGAAGTTTGTCTTCCTAAAGTCTAGCACTTTGGTTCTGGTGTGTGATTGCACAATGTCTGTTTTTATTCTGAACCATAAGCATTGATGGTCACTGGAACCCAGATTTTCTTCAACCCTGACCTCGGACACCAGATCCCCATTGGTCAGAACTAAGTCCAGAATGTTATCTCCTCTAGTTGGCAATGTCACAAGTTGTTTTAGAGACACTCCATTAAGTGCCTCTAATATAGTCCTGCTCTTGCATGGCAGAAGTGGTCACAGAATTTTTCACATTTAAAAAAAAAAAAAAACATTAATAACAATTAATTATGAATATTTAAAGATTGTTCCATTGAAATGCATTGGAGAGCGCCAGGTAGCGAGAGGTCATACCTGTCGCTGTTCAAGGTCGGACGCTGGCGCTGTGGGCTAAGCCTGGAATAATGATGAATGAGTGGCTATCTGGCGCTCTGTCAGTCGCTAAGCAGGATCGGCTTCATAAATGTGTGATTGTGGTGGGGAGCCGGCGTTCTCGTGGCGGTGACCGTCATTACCGGCCGCTCACCAGTCGCTACCTGTCGCTATTCCTTCATAAATAAGGGCCTAAAACTGACTCCCCTGCAACATGTCACACATATAAATGTATATTAGCCGCTATTTTTCACCCTTCATTATGTTTAATAAGAAATTGTGTAAATGCTGAAAAGGTACCTAAGGTCATGGCCTATTTTGCAATTATATTCTGGAATATGTGATAGCAAAATCAACATAAATATCATTTTTATATGTTAAAATGCCATAACAATGTTTATTTAAATGTGGCTGCAGTCAGACTGCAGGCGAGACAGAGGCCAACTTTAGATTCACTTTACAAACTGTTGACTTGTCTTAAATATGACCTTACCACTAACTGGACTAAATGCATAAATTAAGGTTACATTCAGATTTTTCCATTAATATACATGTCTAATAATTCCTTCTCTGGCTTATTAAACCTGAGTCTCTGTGTCTTTTTGTCATGTCTGTGGCCTAAAACCACAAACATTCTGTTAAATATTCTCCAGGCATGAAAGAAAGGAAATGACATTTAAGGTTCAACTAGCATATCTATATTAAGGAACATGGAATCACCGCAGAATTTTGGCCTTGGCTGCATTGTTTAGTCCAACTGGCAGCCATCATGAGGTAACTGCCTTATCCCTTTTGGCTCTGTTTTTTCTCACAAATATTCCCCTCATTCTTCTCATTGTTTGCTTTATATTTAATTGTTAGAATGAGTATGTTTATACTATCGGATTATGAAAATGATTACCTTGGAGATCCAGCTCTCTAGCACAAAGTAATACACTTGGGTTTCCTGCTAACCAAACATATTTTGTCTTTGAATCCACAGTTTTTATGAGCTATTCTAGAAAGGTTACTCTCCCACATCCAGCACTTGGCAAGATTAGTATCCTCTTAAGATTTAAATATTATCAGCCTAATTTTCTGTGTGGAGAAGAAGAATTATTGACTGCTGGGAGAAACAGACTGGGAAAAGGTTGTCCCTGTTCATAGGATAAGCCTATAGCTCACCTCAGTAGGCCTCTTAGATGCACCATCTGTTGTTGTCTACAACTGCTGAAGCAATTTTAAAACTTTGAGATCCTCTGGAATTCAGCAGAAACACATTTCAAGGGAAACATTTCTGTCCCCTGGCTCTAAATATAGGTTGTGTAAACATCATTTCTGGCCAACAGAAGCTACAGTGGTCACATGATTGTCGCTATAATGAATTTCACATTGGATCGTAAGACCCTTTGTTTATTTGGTTCTTTTGTTTAAATACTGGTACAGGATGCCAGTTTTGTACCATAATGCTTTGGCTTAATATTTATGCCTTTATGTTGTGGAAAGTAGGCTTTGGATCACAGCGGAGAATTCAAGGAATCCTTTCTTCTTTATTACATTATTTGTATGGAAACATTAGGGTTGCTATTAAAACACAGGGAAATTTGACCATGTGGGTTTCATTTTCATTTACATCTAGTATTTTCTGAAGTTTAGATAAGATATACACTATATACACATATTTGTTGATTTCATGATAGGTCATTGATGGTAAAGTACAAAACTATCTTGTCTTTTAGTTTAAGTTTAAACTTTAAGTAAGTAAATGAAAAATGAAGTATGCAAAAATAAATAAGCAATGAGCAATGTACTGTAAATGTAGAGGACTTGGGTGCTCCTCCTCTCCTATAGGATGCCTCTCAAATTTCTATATCCTTTGCCAGCCATTTCCTCCCTGGATTGACAGATTAATGGATTGCCTTTGGGGTGTGCAACATGTGCAATATCATAGGCAGCCATCTCAATCTCTCTATAAGGAGGCACCAGTAGACACCATTCAGACACCACTATAGGCTAGCTCAGCGGGATTCTTTCTCTCTCTCTTGCCTCGTTCTTTCTCTTTATTTCTTGCATTGCTTCTCTTCTTTTTGCATTTCCTTGTCTCTCTTTTATTTGCCCCCTTTTTTCTCCCCCCTTTCATTTTCATCTCATCTCCCTATTCCCTTTTTTTTCCCCTACTTCTTCGCTTGCTTGTTTATGCACCTCTCACATTTACCCCTTTTTGTTTTTAAAATACCTTTTTTTACCACTTTCCATTCATTCCCCCTATCTTTTCAGCATCTCTACTTCTTTCCCTCTTTTAACCTTTTGCATTATTTTCCAAATTCTCCACCTCTCTATTTTTTTTCTTACTTTTTCCGCTTTCTTTGTTCTATCTTTTTTGCGTTCCCCTTTTCTTTGGTTTTCCATACTCTAGCCACCTCACTCTCTCCTTTCCTTGGTCCTCTGTCTCTCATTTTCCCACATTCCCTTTTGCACAGGGCGACATAGCCTAAGACCCTGGCAGGGGCATTATCCCAGGGGCAATGATTTGTTAGACATTATTATATTCTGTATCTAATGGCAAATATGAGGCTAATCAAGCTGACCTTTCTGTGCTATTTATTCGAATTATTCGAAAACAATAAATCAAGCACCTGACCAGGTGGCTCCTTTGGGCCTTCAGCGAACAGTTGATTTCTAAGCTAGCACTTCCTACAATTTGCAGGTGGTCTTGCTTCAGAGAAAGATGGGGGCGTGTCTTCCGGAAAGAAGCGTTAGGCTAGTGCTGCCTGTTTTATATTTTTTTTATTTTACTAGCCTACAGATTTAAAAACCTCTCCAGCTCAACAGCCAATAATGTGAAAAATGTCTTTAAATTATAACTTCCCTTTGTGATGGGGCAGTTAAACAGGTGGGGGCGCAAATCTTTTCAGTGATTTAAAAAACAATGCTAAAACTATTTATTTTATCCTGGACAGGGACAAAATTCAATAAAACCTTAGTCTCTTCAAACAAAAGAGTTGTTCTTTACTGCACCCTATCTGTATGATTCTCTATGACTTTTTTAACCTGATGTGTTGAGTTGAATGGGGCTCTCAAAATGTAATGAACAGTTATAGATAATATAAATACCCATATGTAACTGCAGCAATATGTCTAAAGAACTGCATTCTAAAATCTGAATGGGGAAACTTGATGGCTTGTCTGTTTAGGTTATTTAATTTACATGGACTGGTTCTATGTAGCTTTTTTTCAAATTCATTTTTGTTCACCTGGAGGTATAGACGTGCTGTCAATGGAACATGATCATTTTTTGAAAAGTAATAAAGTTTAGACAGAGCAAGGCAGGCTGAATATCCTTATGAAACACTAGAGGTCACTCTGTCTATGGAAAATGCTGCAATTTTAAAATTTTATAAAGACTGAGATATGTAACAGAAACTGATATGAAAGCAGGAAGAAAGCAGAGGAAGCCTGAAGACTCGTGATTCACTTAAAAGCATCTAATTTGATCTAGAACTTACTCTGAACCTTTTCTTCCTTTTCTATATATAATAAAACATTCAATCATAGCCATACAAAAATAGGATTTCACCAACCTCGTTCTTTTGCAATGTTTATGAGTGCAGAAAATGCACCCAACTACTCAGTGGCATAATTAAATGTGGCGGGGCCCTGGTGCTAACACTAGATGGGGCCATTTCAAGGCTCATGCTGTAAACATTTTTTCTCTTTTAACTCAATAGAATGCAGTCAGAAAACTAAAGACTGAAACAGCCAAGACAAATGGCGCTTCCTTTCTTTAAATGAGTGAGCGCAAACCTGATAAATAAGGTGGAGGAGAAACAATGATGGTCCCCCCTGACCCCCTGGTTCGGTCGCACCCCCGGCACCCCCTAGAGGTATGCCCCTGCAGCTACTCATCATTGCAACCCCTCAACAAATAGAGGAAAAAAGGAGCAAAAATAAAGGACATCCAGGCACCTAATTCATTTAGTTATTTTAGAAAATGGGTACTATGCCAGCCAACATAAACAGGTCTAGAAATGGGGCACTGACACCATCTAAATCTTATGTAAATATAAAGCGATTTTTATTTGCCACAGGACCATTTAAAAACACATAAACCACAGCAGGACAACTTTAAAAACACTACCTAAACTGAACCGTGTTAGTGCATATGATATTTGAAAAATACAGTACTGGCGGATCACATGAGGGTAACAAACATCCCCCCGTTTCCCCATCGTTAAAGTGTGATCCACCAGTATTGTATTTTTGTTGGCTGGTATGATACCTATTGTGCATTTCAGGGCTAGGGGTAGCACCACCATCCTATATATATTTTACACGTTATCACATTATCTTAGTGGTGCCCACATACTGTGAGTGTTTGAACAAACAAAAATATTTTAGAAAACGGACGCCTTCAGTGTCTTCCAAAAGGAACTATCTCTGACAATGTTCAAGAAAAGACTGTAGGTTCCCTTCACTTAATATGAAGCCTGAAATTGGGCAAATACTAACTCTTCCACTGATGGTGACAGCCACCATTGCCAATGTATCCACTGCACCAGCAGCAATAAAAAGAATTGGTGAGTAGTTGTACTGGAAATTTCTATTGCTCTTTTTAATTGAAGGGGCATCCCATATCAGGTTGGGGTAAATGTGGACATTTCTTTTTTTGCCTGCAGTTCCACTTTATTACTTGTCTAGAACAAAAACATTAAAGTGGACCAAAATCCCGGATTTTGACTATCCTAGGTTTTGGTCTTTGCTCCCCAGGCATCCCAATCAGGGGTGCCCCGCTATGTGAAACCCCCCAAGTCGCCTGATCTCACTCACCCTTACACGGTCCTACAGTGCATATGCAGCCAGTCAGCACACTCAGATCCGCTTCCACCCCTTCATCCAAGAGCACCTCTAAGGCGAGCAGATCCAAATGTGCTGGTGGCCGCATACCCCGCTACCCTTTAACAGGAAGCACGCCAGCGCGGGCCATTCACGAGGGATAGTGGGAATGTGGCTGCTGCTCGTGCATGTGCTGTTGGATTGGGAACGACGGTGAGTTGTTGGGCAACCTGGGGGGTTTAACACAGCAGGGCATCCTGAATCCAAAGATTAGCTATAAGATGTCCTGATCATTGTCCAAGATTATGATTGGCTTGGGACTTTACTATGCATACTCTCCCAGCAATAGCAATAGGGCTATTAGTCTGAAGCCATACAGACTCTTTTTTTATAAACTATTAATTTTCTGTCTCTTAAAATACAGCCCAATGTCAGCTTTTAGGCGCTCCACGAGATGATCGTTTTGACTGAAAGTAAGGCTTCATACAACTAGGCCAATCAAGTCCTGATCATTAGGGAACTTAGGGATGAATACCCCCCCCCCCCTGGATCAGCCACAGTGGCTTCAGCATATCCCCTTATTTAAGTGGGAGGCTTTCCCAGCAAGGATGCTGGGGGGCAACCAGTACTCCTGGGGGTCACCAGTGAGTGTGAACGCTTGTGGGACTAGATCTCAGAACCCAGTAAGTTTTCTATTACAAGAATAGGATGCGGGATATTGAAGTAGGATATAGAGAGGGGCGGTAAGGGTCTGCATTCTGAAGTTGCACCTTAAACCAAAACCATCTAACCCAGTGTTCCAAATGTGGCCTTGTGATATTATACCTAAATAATCAAGATGTACACACAGCATTTACAATGTATTGTTCCATGAATGGACATCTGGCTGAAATACTAAGGCCTGGGTGGCCCAAACAACTAAATACAATAGCTGAGATGTAAAATAATGTAATCAGTTTTTGTAATCAGATTAACAAAAACAAATCCATAATAACTCAACGGGGAATACAGAACAATGAGCAAATCAAATTTCAGTCAGCTGCATCTGCTATTTTTCCTCTAAGGTAATTCACTAACTGGTGACTGACGGCTCAGCAGGAAGCATGATGTGCAGCATAAAGATAGACATTGATTTAGGGGTCTCATAAGATGGTCTTGTGTGTAAAATGATAAATCCATGCTGAAAGTATTGTTACATTGTTTGCTTGTGGAAGTGTTATTCTCAAACGAATGCAGACTGCAGGACCACCCAGATAGATAACAATTCATAATGACAGTCCAAATCTTTCCCAATAAAATACAGATCAGTAAGCACATCTGCCTATCCATAAAGGAATTTCATCCTGTTGGATGAACAGGTCAGAGACATTTCAAAGAAGACCTGAGAGCAAAATTGCAAAGCCAAAAAATACTGTATCTATTAAAACAAAGGCCTTGATTCAGAAAGAGTTGAAAAACATTCTCATGGTTACAAAAATGTAAGCAACAAAGAACCTGCCTGGGCCCAACTGGCCCAGAATAGTGCCCCACCACTTAATGCCGCACACTGTGTAAAAGATATACAGCAATCTTTATTGCTCCAAAAACATACAAAGACAGATAACCAAACAGTTAAAGAACATGTAACAGACACATGGCAGTAGGCCACAGAAAAGCTCTTATATTAATACAAAATAATAAATATAAAAAATATTTAAAAAATAAATAGCCATTACATAATATATGCAAAGAAAGTGCAAGTGCTCACATGAGAAATGTGCAAATTGGTGTCACCAGTTAGATAGATGGGCAGAGAGATAGATAGATAGATAGATAGATAGATAGATGATAGATATATGATAGATAGATAAATAGTCAGTCAGAGGGCTAGATCCACAGCAAGTGTCCCTTAAGACGGGGGGGGGGGGGCAGCGAGGGGATGGATGGATAGATAGACTGGCAGAGGGATAGATGGATAGAAAGATAGATAGGCAGAAGGTTTGATAGATAGCTAGATTGGCAGAGGGCTAGATCCACAGTAAGTGGATATTATACTACTAAGAAATAGATAGGGGCACACACATTATGATGTGGATTATGCTGTTGCATTCTAGCTTTTGATGCTAGAGATCACTGCACTGATTAAAGGTGAGAGGTGAATGCAACCTATTAACTGGCCAAAGGGATAAGATCAGCTTCTGACTGCTGGTCAAGCAAGTCACTATAGTTGCCCCACTGGGCACAGTGATTCAGTGTAATGTGAAATAGACAATGTTAGGGTGAATAATATGTGAGGTACAGTACTCTAAGGCTTTAATGAATACATTTTCATTTGACATCTACAGTACATCTTTCTTCTTAGTTCATGGAAAAGTGGTTAGTACGTAGATTTGAGTCATTTTAGTGACCATTCTGCAGATGGGGGTCATCATAGTAGTAGGTTTACCTAACTTCCATGGATGCCACAGGCAGAAAAGGACCAGCCTTAGGGAGGACTGGGAGATTTCTCAATGGGTTTCACTGCTTTGGGTGTTGCACCTAGTGCCGGACTTCACACCTCCGTTCACTTCCTGCTTCCCAAGTCACCCCCCTGTGTTTGCTCCCATACTGTACCTGCCACCCTCCCTGCTATCTTATGTGCCCCCTTACAATATTAAAACTTCAGTACCATTACTTTAGGAGTGGCCATATCCACCATGCTCATCATCTGTCTCTGCAATGCTATAGCCTGTGAAGTATTCCTTGTTGATTCGCTGGAAATCCCATTTGGAGTGGAGAGTTGGCATACTGGTTACAGGCAGGCCAGGGCTGGTAAAATACTGGGCTGCTATTTAGCCCCAATCTGCCCTGGATCACAGGGACCAGAGGGGAGACACAAAGCACAAGAACCTCTTTGATCTTTTCCTGTTGCCAGTGTGAGGCTAGATCCCCCAACTATTTAGTCTATTAAAACTGTTATCTGTTATCTGGAGATTGAAATGTCTAGCACTTACTAAACAAGGTAAATACTAATTTATACCACTAACTTGACCATGCAGCCATCACTGGCTGTCCAGAGTCAGCAGCATAAACTTAGTTTAACAGACGTGTCTTTTTTCAGTGAAATGGCAATGAAAGAGTGGGAACTGCAGCTCCAAACAGCTCCAACACATGAATGCTTTAAAAATAATGTTATTGTAAAAGGTCATTGGCATGGTAAACAGGTCCTCAGTAAAATCCTGTTCATCGTTCCACTTGGTGTGCTCTTCAGTCTCAAAGCTGCAGAAGTGAACACACAGCAAGCCAAGCATACCGGTAGCTGTAAATTATTCCCCACAATGCAAGGAAATATTTAATTACTAGAATAATGTCAATCTAAAGGGCATATGTAAAAGTCAGTAAATCATGGTATAACAAATACTCTTTTATGAAAATCTCTTGTTATTTTTGAGCATAGGGATTTAGAATAATTGGCCCTGTATCCAATACCATAATTAATGGCATTTGTTAAAGCATGATTGGGATGTAAAAAGAACAGCCAAACAATGTGAATAGACTAAACTGCTCTAACCTAATAACCTGAAATAAAAGTGATATATATGATATAGACAGGGGCTGCAATGGAATTCCTCCAGTGTATCCTCAGGTTTGATGGATTTGTACTGAAATGCTGTGCTCATGGCCGAAGACAGCAACTAAAAGCACATTATCAGGGAAATGTGAATAATAAACATTTTGAGATAGCTTTATGAGCTGCCATAAAGAGCTAGTGTTAGTAAACCCCCGGAAAACCAAACTGGAGCAGAATACACATTAAAATGAACACTGGTGCATAACTATACAAGATCCCCAGAGCTAAATTCATTTCACCCCCCCCCCCCAACCTGGCGGTCCTAAAATGTCACTATGTAGCTTTCCGTTATCCTAAGCAAGAGGATAACATATAAGTATTAAACTGAATGCAAGGAAAAATTCCCCTCTGCATAAATATTCAAAAATATTTACAAACCTCCCAAGTCATTTGAAGGGACTGTCCCTCTTTTGAGTCCATGTTCCCCTGTCCATTGTTGTTCTCCCTTGCCTCTCTTTGAGGTTTAACATGCAAATATGCATCAATAAATAATTTATTTGCCTATTCAATGGCCTCGATTCACAAAGAGTTGAAAAAACTCTCATGTAGTATAAAATTCAATTCATGAGAAAAAAGCTTGAGAATTTCGCTGTTAGTCAATCACCAGATAAGAATACCATGAAAATCAATGGCACTTTTTACTACAGGTAAAAAAAAGGGTAAAACGTTCAATATGTTTTTCAGGAAAAAAAAAAGTACCATTGCTTTTCATTGTCTTCCTATCTGGTGATTCACTAACAGTGAAATTCCCAGGCTTTTTTCTCACCAATTTTTTACTACCATGAGAATTTTTTTCAACTCTTATTGAATCAAGGCCAATGTGTTTATGCTGTTTTAACTGTTACACTCTCCTATCCACCCCTCAGTGAGGGGACGTGGCCTCATTTAACAACAAATGTCCATTTTCCCCACCATGAAAAGTTGGTAGGTATGTATTTATAAATGCATTAATTTTATTCAGAAGTTTTAGCAACAGGAATAAAAATATATTTAAATCCTACTGCTGTGAAGGAGGGACAGACTGGCAGGCAGAGAGTGTAAGTGGTCCAGCGACAGAAAGGGTGATTAAACATTAAAAAAAAATAAAAAATCAAACAAACAACAAAACACATATCCTGCAATAATTTATAGACAGCAGCACAAGTATATTAGTGAAGGAGGGTGGGTTGGCTAAGTACCTCTGTTAAAAGTCTAGATTACAGAGCACACAATCTGATCACACCATGCTCTACAGACAAATACAGGAAAGGGTGGGTTCAGCATCTCTGCTGTCTGAGGTGAACTATAGAAAGACACCCCACCCCTCCACTCCTCAACAAAGCAATGCATGGGGCAGGAACTGTGGCTGCTGAGCCACCAAAAGTGGATCTGAAATAAATTAAAAAAACAGGACAATTGCTGCCCATTCTGCAGTGCCACCAGTCGCACACATAAGCATGAGCGGAGGGCTATGCTAGCAGTTCCCACACCCAGCAGAGAGATAAATGCCTCAGAAACACGGGCAGGTTGTGTACTATGTCATATAAGCACACACGGAATAATCAGCTGCTAGAGAGATTGTGTGTGAGGGGAAACTTGCAACAATGTTTCTTTATCAACGTTCACTACAGAATCTGGAATTACCCCTCGCCATTCAGGTGGTGTATTTTCTAAAATGATACAATTCTTTCAGCTGTGCAGAGTCATCACAGCTGATGGCATTCTACCAGAAATAAAGGAGGATTGCACTGATATATGAGGCAAATTTGAATGTACAATTTAGTTTTTATAAGAGCTGGACTCGTGTATGTAACAAGATGACCGCTTCCATGCAGTTATGCGGCATAGAATCTGCCTGCTTTTCCATACAGTTTATGTCACCGAGTACCAGAGTGGGGCTTTAGGGGTGAGATTTTTTTTTTATACTTTTTTTATACTTTTGATCTGCATTAAATCTTCATTCCACTTTATGCCAGGGATGGTCTACATTTAAAGGGGCACTAAACAAACCTAACTAACTAACCTAGTGAGTCTGGGATTCGAGAGATACTCACCTCTTCCTACAAGAGCTCCATCTGACAGGGAACAAGAAGGTGTATACACATGAATCAAGTGTACCTCCTCCAAAAGAAGGCTATTTTCAGTCCATCATAATACAGAGTTCTAGGCCTATTAATCTTTAAATGTAGGGGCATCCAGAATCTGGATTCCTCAAGAGTTAAAAGGGACCTAAAGACATTTTTGACTGAAGAGCCACATTAATGGTGGCTCTAGTTTTCATTGCAGCAGAGAGGTAAGTTTAACCAGTTGCGGGCAGACTAACCTTTAAAGTGGAGGCAATTTAATGCATGCAGCATACAAAAATCAGTAGGTCTTTTCCAGAAAAGGTTGAGGCATATATGCAAATATACTAAGGGCGGGGCTAAAACATTTTGAATATCAGAGTGGGAAGTTTTAGATCCCATGTAGTTTGTGTCTGTTACCCTAATTTAAGAGAATAAGCCCCATTTCCTGTATGCATGTAACTAAAAATCTGTGTGCACTGTTGGCACAATAGGCTCGATTCAGAGACACATTCGTCTGGACTTTCGTAGCTGTCTGTGAAAGTTTTTGTGTGTGTTTTTTTGCATTTTTTTCGTTCATTTTTCATTCGTACGAACGTTCAGGAAAAAATGCATATATGCGTTTTCGATGAACGAAAGCAAATCTGATCATTTCCGTTAGTTCGAATCATTTTCCAAACAAAATCTGATATTTTTCGTTAGTTCACATAACTTACGTTGTTGGGATGGGCTTGCGTCTGATTCAGAGAGCTGATTTCCGACGGACCACCACCCTATAAATCCGTTTAATTCCCGATCCACTTACGGGACCTTTGAGGGCTCGGATTGCTATTGTTGAACATGTTTTGCGGCTATGTGGAGGAATCTGCACGCCTTTAGCACCAAGGCATTGCATGTATCAGCATGGCCGAGGCCATAAATTGTATAGCAATGCATACCTAAATCAATACAGTTCATGTATGTCTTATAGATGCATTTTAATGCTGACCTAAATTAGTCCTTAGCATGTAAACATTTTCCCACACATCCATATAATTGCTATATTTTTTTAGACTTATGTACTTTGAGAATTATATTTGGATTGTTGAACTTGAATCTTAATTTGTTGTAGGAGTTCTTGTTTTAGTCGGTTACCTTTGCTTTGTGTAATTATTTTATATTTGGTTGCAGGAACCGCAAGATGTGCCACTCGCACAGCATACAAGAAGTGTTTGGTCCAGCTATGCGATTCCTCAGTGTTCTTGCAGGGCATCCAGGGTCGTCCCATGATGCTTATATATTGCAGAGCTCCTGCTTATTTTGTCAGGAGAATTATCTGGTAGATGGCTCCTGGGTAAGTTTGCTCACATTCCATCAATCCATTTTCACTGTATGGCAATGAATATAGTTGATGACTCATGTCTTAACCTATGGCTGTTTTTAGCCCTTGATGACATGTTAAACAATATTGTAGCTTAGAATGTGTATTTTATGTTAGTATTTTTAAATTCTTTCAGGGGATTCTGGATATCCACTCCTGCCCTTGCTCCTGATGCCCGTTCTTTGCCTGCAGAATGCGGGCCAGGGGTTCTCTAATCGGGCACTATGCAAAACCCGGGCCGTGGTGGCAAGGGCCCTCTGGCTTTTGAAGTCCAGATTTAGGTGTTTGGACCATACAGGGGGGGGGGGGGGCACTGCAGTATGACCCCAACAAGGTTATACCAATAATTGAATTTACGTTTTTTAACAGGGACCACACGTGCTAGAGTGCCACAACTGAGTGTCAGGGTCCTTCAGTTGGTGGGCGAGATGCAGGAGCTGCGCGACTCGTTGGGGACCACAGATGAAGAATAATGTTCTGTGGCCTGCCGTTGCTATGTATTTTGTTTTTTATAGTTGTAAAAATTGTCAAAATTTTTTAAGATTTTATATTTTATGATGGAATAAAAAAAAATGTTTCAGTGTCATTTCATTTACAAAATACATTAACACAAAACTAACGGGCCCAGAAATATTTAAAGATGAATATTCACATGACCGAGAAGTGATTTGGGTAAGTTTTAGGGACCTAAAATGGAAGAAGAACCTAACCGCGAAGTGGTTTGGGTGAGCTTTAAGGGTCCAAAAGGGAAGATGGAGGATAGTGCTAAGTGATTTAGCTAAACATTGTAGTAGAAGTGAGGGTGGCAAATATGTAGGCGAGCACTTTAATGAGTTAAGTTTGTAGTGCGCAGGCGCAAGATCGTAAGGATTTCCGTCTGGACGATTATTTATTGAAAAAGGGAAACAGAATCTAACGGGAAACGTAAAGGATTCGTGGGAGGAGACGATGGGAAAAGGGCAAAAACGAAAGCCTACGTTGTAACATGTGAAAATGAAACGGAAAAGTCATGCTGGAAAATGACATCTTAGTATTCGTAATCTGGCGTACGAATGGACGGAAACTTTACAGAAGGATTGCATGCATAGAATCGCTCGCACACTCATACGAGAGCGGAAACATTTCCAAAAAAAACAGATCGGCACTTAAACGAAAGTATTTTTTTGTCTCTCTGAATCGAGCCTAATGTGTATGTGACCTCACCTTTGTCTCTGTGACATAAGCATTTTTTAATTATACATATAGTACGAGGTAATAAATACATGTAAAATACATTACCATTCTGTAGGAGCATGTGACTGTAGTAAAGTGTATATTTCTTGGAAACATATGGTGGGATACATGGTGGCTGTATTGGTGGCTTCTCTAAACAAAATACTTTACTTGTGTTGTGATGCTCTTTGACTAATCTTTGACTAATCCTTTGCTCACTGGAAAAAGTCACCATTTGATTACTGATATTTTATATCAGTTATATATATCAGTTATCTGTTAAATTGCATTTAGATTCAATAAAATTGACATGTGAGAAAAGATTGTGTATCATATATAGGACACCAGAGGGCGATGCAGCATTTTGGTAGCAGGCTTGAACTATAGCTGACATTTCCCCTTTCTTGTACTCTAGAAGTCTTCATCATGTATAGTGTTTCAGTAATGCATGGTATGCAGGCTGATGCACACACGTTGGCTTAGTGGATTTCTGCCTTGTTGATGCTGACAGATGACGACAGGGTGGAGAGCCATTGTATGTGAAAGAAAAAAATCTAAGTAATTTTAAATTAGCTTTTAGTTATAGCATGTTTAGAAAAAACTGACATACTGCAATATAGAGTACTACAGACACAGTGAGAACTCTAGACAGTGGTGGGGTGGGCGACAAAAATCAGCCTGGGATTTTACCCACCTGGCCAGCCCATGACCAGCCTGCCCCATCCCCGGTGACCCCCACCTTTTGCCTCCACTCAGTGTGCTCCAAGGCTGAAGCTGAAGACTGAATGGTGTTGAAGCACTACTGTAGGTACTGAGGCTGTAGCATTGCAGGGGCACAACATGGGCTGAGTTGTCCTGGCTCTAGTGTGTACAGGGGGTTGTGATAAAGGAGGCTGGAAGCATTGATTGGATGTGGGTCTTAGAAGCAACAGCCTAGTCACTACAGCTCTAAACTTGGAATAAAAGTTTGAGTCGCTCCCCATTGAAATCAATAAGGATCTTGAACTTTGGGGGGCAGGTGTAGTGGGGGGTGCAGAGTACGCTGCTGTAAAGCTTATCTCAGGCCTGCTATCCCCTCCCTACCAGCAGTGGCATCATGTTGGAATGGGCCCCACCAGGGCCACAAAAAGATGGCCGTCGCTCTCATGTGAGTGAGGACACTCCTATTGCCAGATGGCAATGTTGATCAGGATCAGAGCTCAGGTGAGTCAGCAGCTCATCAACAGCTTTTCTGTGTTTGGGCTGGATGCCAAACTCAAACACCAATTTCTGGCTGATGTCCATGTTCATAGTTTGGGTTCACCCATCACTATTTAGCATCCTGAGGACATTGTTTTGGCACACAAAGTGAAAACTTTTGAAAATGCCATTGAAAGTAGAATTACCCTTTAAGGTACATCTGTCACCAAGTCTTGTATATTTGTACCATTAATGGCTCAACTTTTTCTTTTCAAAATTTAGATCAACCTATTGATTCCAATAGGGGGCCTACCAGTGGCAACATGTACAGCACTGCAGTTGTTACCTGCAATATTGAGCCCTGCAGGTGAGTCACTTTAATGGACAAGTATCGTTTGGTAAATGCTCTGGCGACGGGCTGTGTGTTTTCATTAAAGTGGACCAAAACCCAGGATTTTGACTATCCTGGGATTTGGTCCTTTCCCCGGGGGCACCCCACTGTGTTAACCCCCCCCCCCCAGATCTCCACAGCCAACTCACCTCATCCTGATCCCACGGCACGTCTAAGAGCAGCGGCTCTGATGGCCGCATCCTCCGCTTCCCTGCCCACGCCAGGCATTTGTGAATGACTGGAGTCGAGCACGCTCCATGTTAACGGGATGCGGCCATCAGAGCCACTGCACTTAGACGCACCATGGGACCGGGATAAGGTGAGTCGCTGCGGCTATCTGGGGGGGGGTTCACACAGCGGGGCACCCCCGATCGGGGTGCTCCCGGGGAAAGGAACAACTTTTGACTATCCTGGGTTTTGGTCCACTTTAATTACATTTCTCTGCCCCTGAGCTAATAAATACATTACTTCTAGTGCAGAAGAAACGTCTTATATTTAGATGCAGTTGGCCGTTAGTTTCTGTTACATATGTATCTAAATGTAACAAGTTTCTCCTGCACTAGCAGTAACATATATATCAACAATCATATAAACCATAGAAATGAAAGAGATATTACTTGTGTGCAAGGTTAAGGAATAAATGAAGTCACCGCCGCGGCCGGGGGTACGCTGACCTACCCAGGGCCTATGAGGATCTACTGCCCGTGTAGTTGTTTGTGGAATATCTGGATCCGTCGGCTAAATGGTTGCTGTAGCTTTAGGAAATCCGGATGGTTATGATCAAGGAAGAATCCTCTTTGCTTTGGTTGCACTTCAAAGAATATCCAACTAATTCTATGTGCTTCAAACTATGTTTAATATCTTAAATTGAAAATAACAAATATATAAAATATATAATATAAAAGCAGTGTGCAAATTGCGTACGTGGTGCTGGTATTATCAGGCCAAATGTTTAGAATGTCCTTTGTACTTAAAATCCAAACGGTTTAGATTTGCGCAGATGCTGTGCGTTCCAAAAGCAAAGTACAAAAGTTTCCAATAGTTTCCAAAGATTGCAAATGAGTAAAACAAGTAAAGCTGGCTGCTGTACTCCGTGCACAGCAGCCTCCCGACGCGCGTTTCAGCTCAGAATGCCGTCCTCAGGGTGTGGGGAGACAGGTGTCCTGATCGACTTTTGATTGGCGTGCTCATTACGTCACCAGGCCAAATAGACTCATGGGAAATGTAGTCTCATGTCTGTAGTTTGTATAGCTGGATACGCAGCTGACTCTGTCCTGACAGCTAAATGCGCTGTCACCTGCTTATTGAAAGGAGATGCTGCGATTTGTGTATAGATGGCTGTTACGCCGTCTCTGCTGATTTTATTGGCAGGGAAGGGTGATGTAAATTGTCATATCTTCATTATTTATTTTGTTCTAGATCTGCCAGATGAGCGGCCTCTTTCCGTGTCTCAGCTCCGCCGCTTTTCTCTCTTTTTTTATGGCTAAATTTATGGCTCTCTTTATGGAAGTTAAAGAGGAACTATGAGCAAGTCACCATCTGAATTTCCCAGTGGGCTTGCTCATCCAGCCTTAACAGTTTGCGTTGGTCACCTGCTTAACTGACATTTTGTGCCATACACCATAAATGAGGAAGCGGTGACTTGCTCATAGTTCCTCTTTAAGAAATCGCTACATTAGCATGAGACCTTTCAGAGCATGGGGGAACAAATGGATCTTAAATAAATGGGATCTTGTTGCCATTTAGTAACTGCCTAAACTGCCTTTAGCCTATTTAGCTGGAAACCTGAGTTTAGGGTACCATTACTGGCCCTCAACAAAGAGGGCACTAGTACATATTTGAACCTTTCTAAAATAGCTTTATATGTACTGCAGATTTTATAGTGTTGAAAACTGAAGAAAAAAATTGTGTTCGGCGTCTTTATATTATTTTCTAATCATTAAACAAAACTGTTAAAGGGGCAGTGGTTCACAAAGAGCATTTTACCTATTGATGTTCCACAATAAATCAAATAATATTAGTGCAGCTGATGAGGGAAAACTGGTTGGCATTCATTATGGCTTCATGTCTCCAAAACAGTGCTTCTGGCATTGTCCAGTAACAGATCTGGTCGCTCTTTTATTTTGCTTGGCCGTCGTTCCATTTCCATGTGGTTTCTGTGGGTGCTTCGCTCAAGCAGTGTGGTCCCAGTGCATGCTGGAATGGTCCCTTTGATTGTGTGCCAGGCCACTGTGTTGCATGAAAGCCAAATGCAATGTAGTTCAAACACAGAGACGTCTACCTAGCTCCAGTCTCCTTCAGTCATTAACTGTGGTTTTACATCACTGTTCAAACACTTGATTTGCTCACTCATACAATACTTATTAAAGATCTGGAAGGTCCACGCTATACCTTGGAACAATGCTTACACCCTTTCAGCACTGTAAGCCTTTTACAATATTTATTTTGTATAAAAAGGTCTCTAGCGGGATCTTTAGGGGTGTAACATGCCTGTTTTCATCAATAATTAATTAATGTATTATTTACAAAAGGTAATAAACAATAGTATGTGTATTTTTATAGACAAGCACATGTTTTAGACCCCTAAACCTAACTGCTTTTACGGCATTTCCATGGTGCGGTGTAGTTCACTGCACATGTTAGTCTATGGGCACTTTTACATCTATGCACTACATTGGAAATGTCATGCAACATTTTCCCCACACCACATTATGGAGTGGATTATAGATGATGTGTAATGTACTGAGCTTTACTTGTGTTTGTGCTAAAAGGGAATGTAAAGCTAACTAAAATAATAAAGCAGCCAGCAGCTCACCATTTCCCTGTCCTATATGCCTCTCTCTTGCTTCCTGTAGCGCTGGCTAGAAACTGTAGCAGAGCTCCAAAGTTTGCCCTTCTTTCAATCCCGTTCTTGCAGGACCACCCAAAAACAGCCACTCTGTCCCATGGTGCTCTCAGTGTGGGCAAGCAAGGCAAGCCCCAGTAGTCCCACGTTTGGCCACAGCAGAGTGTACCATGCCATGATATGCTCTTCCCAGCTCTGCCATGACCCATGAATTGAATAAAAAAGGTGGCTTTGCATGGGACTGTCAGTTTCAGACCAATGTAACAAATGTGGGGAAGGGGGGTGAACCTCTTCCATTGTTGATGGGAATGCCCGATCATTCAAACATTTTGGAAAACAATACAGATACATGATCACTAAATTAATAAACTATTTGCCTCTGACCCCAAGGTGGGCAATATTTGGATCAATAGTTTCAGATGACCTAAGAGTGGATGAAGCAACTAAAAGGTTAATATTGTTTATATAACAATTGCTAAAAATATAAATCTCTAATATTGGATCCATGAGAACATATATGGGTATAACCCATTAAACGGCGATATATGAAAAAACATCAAACGATGGTGCCATACTACTCACCTTCACCCATCGGGGCTCCCGTTGCAGCGGGGTCCCGTCACTGCCACCGCTGCGAGAAGACAGGCAGTAAAGTCTGCCTGGTGACTGATGATGCAGCAGCAGCCGCGATCCTATTGGATTGCCGCCGCTGTCTATGCCATCAGTCCGTGTGACAGACTGCGCAGACCCAGAAGCCGCAGGCCCCGGGTTGGGGAGCTGCGGCTTTCCGGGGGCGCACCACGGACCTGTCAGCGACGGTGTGAGCCGGAAGAGGCTCCTGGGTGAAAGCAATAAATAAATAAGCCAAAAGAGTATATTGTTGTAAGCGGGACTGCGAACTGAAAGAGGGAATAGATACAGGAAACAGAGGGACAAAGAGGGATATAAGCTTGTGGAACAACAGGGCATGATAGTTCAGGCGGGACTATGGACTGGAGAAGGGAGTGGAAACAGAGAGGACTAGTTTATATCCCTCTTTGTCCCTCTGTTTCCTGTATCCATTCCCTCTTTCATTTCGCAGTCCCGCTTACAACATCATACTCTTTAGGCTTATTTATTTATTGCTTTCACCCAGGAGTCTCTTCCGGCTCACACCGTCGCTGACGCTGACAGGTCCGTGGTGCGCCCCCGGAAAGCCACAGCTCCCCAACCCAGGGCCTGCGGCTTCTGGGTCTGTGCAGTCTGTCACACGGACTGATGGCATAGACAGCGGCCCCGATCCAATAGGATCACGGCTGCTGCTGCGTCATCAGTCACCAGGCAGACTTTACTGCCTGTCTTCCAGCGTTTCCATCCCCTGACAGACGGGGTTACCACAGCCCGCTCTCGCAGCGGTGGTGGTGACGGGACCCCGCTGCAACGGGAGCCCCGATGGGTGAAGGTCAGTAGTATGGCACCATCGTTTGTTGTTTTTTCATATATCGCCATTTAATGGGTTATACCCATATATGTTCATGCCATAATCTGTCACAGCCTCATTTGCATATCACCCCACTGTCATTATGATGTCAGGCGGGATTTTTTTTCATTTTGCCAGTTATCTGTCTATATATACCTGGTACACCATAAGCACTGGTTGGCAGTCTATCTTGATAAAGGGGGCACCCGACCCCTGAAACGTTGGTTGATATGGACTGTTATTTGCCATCCTTTGGACTTTGCTTCCTGCCTTGGTGAGCGTTGGAATATTTGCATGTGATTTAATACAAGTATTTTTTCATCACACTAATGGAGTGCCAGTCCTATTGATAAAATTGGATCCATGCCACCCCTCCCCTCCTTCCAACACTTTATGGAAGATTTACAGCATTTTTTCAAATTCGACTGGGCTGATGCAATACTGGAGAAAGAAAAAAAGACACCCAATTTCTCTAAACCTGGGAAAGCTTTATTGATACACTCCATGTAGAAATCAAACACAAACTATATCAAACCTCAAAGACACCACATGGTACTCCACATGAATGGTGGAGGGAGATCATCCCATGAGTCTCTCTGGCGTATATGTTGCCAAGTCGACGCAGCCCCGCCCTGACCTTTCTACATCTGCTGAGACAGGAAATGACGCGCACAGCAACACCGTAAGTAACTCAATATGTCTGGCGTAAAACTGATTGGAAAAAGAAAAATATGATGCATTGTCTTTATACACATACTTCAATGATGTATCTCTATGAAAATTGCCTTTATGTACACTGTACCTATTTTGAGAAACTTAATACAAATAAATTAAAAAGAATATAATTGGAGATTTTGAGATGCTTTGAAATGGATAATTTTACACCGGTCCCAAAAGGGACATGGGATATGCTTCAGAGGACTACCTACCAGAGGCACCCCAGCATAGGGGTTGAGAACCCAATGGCATTGAGGTTTTCTCAAAGCTCTGTGGAATAAGTATAAGAACAATGAACTTTTTAGAAAAAAAAAAGAAAACACACCTAAAGTGTAATTCTCATGTGGGAGAGCCCATTGATTTATTGTGTCTTGGGAGCTCTCTTTTATGAACACTGCAGCAAATATTTCCCCAAGACGCGACCAGGCATATGGCACTAGTTGTTTAGATGATGAATTGGCCCTGGGAAAGAAGCTATTTTGAACCTTGTAGTTCTGACTGGAATTACTTTGAATCTGCATCCAGATGGTAATAGTCAAAACAAATTATGACAAGGAGGGGTAGTATCTGTTATGATGATTTCCGTGTAATGATGGCAATGATAAAATGATGATTCTCCCAGCTATCTTAATCACCCTTTGCAGTTTAGAGAATTCTCTCTTAGAAGCTCCTGCGAACCAGATAGTGAAGGAGGAGCATAAGGTGGACCCAATCGCTGCATTATAAAAACCCATCATTATATATTGTCAATGGACCACCATCTCCACTGTCATTGAAGTGTTTAACGCCAGACTGTTACACCACTGGCTAAGTCTGTCAGTCTCCCGGTCCTCCTCATCATTGTTTGTAATGTCATGGTGGTATTGTCTGCAAATTTTATAATGTGTACAGAAGGCTCTGAGGAGATACAATTATTGGTGTACTTAGAAAACAACAGCGGGGAGAACCTATGTTGGTGGATCTGACACTAGACTAAAAAGAGCAACGTTTTACTTGTTGCAACCTACCCATTAGGAAGTCCCAGGTCCACACGCTATGATGTGGACTGTTAAGGTTGGGCATCTAATAGAACAGAATGTTCAGGTTAAATGTTTTAAATGCCAAACTAAAATCTATAAACAGGATCCTAGCACAGGAGCCTGGAAGATCCAGGTGCTCTAACAAATAGTATAGAATTTACTGCAGAATTTACTGGTTTACTGCTCAATTCCGCATGAACCCCTGTTATCTCAGGTTGTCTGTGCTGTCAAGTCAGCCACAATTCCTTATCTGTAGCATAAAGGGATTGTCCGGGAAGAAATACAAATAAAACAAAGTTTACATCACATTTTATCTCCCGCAGTTCCTTTGCATGGGCCTGGTGTTCCCATTTATCTTCATACTTATCAATGGCAGAGAGCCAGTGGTTCAGTCTTCGAACACTAATGGCTCTGGCATTGATGGAGCCCCTTTCACACCCCACAAGCCTACTCCATTCATTCAAATGGAGGGAGTGTGCCAAGATGGGTGTGGTATGCCCCCACATCAGCACACCCAATCAATGGGGTAGGCATGTTAGGGGGGTGTAAAGCCATGTTGATAGACACCTCCATGACGGTGATGGATGACAGCATCGCTCATTCTTCCTCAGCGGTAAGTATGAAGAAGCCTGCACTGCATGAAGGAGCTGCAGGGGACTAAATGTGACAATAAAGCAATTTTGTGATTACTCACCTGTAGAATTGTTTTTGTTCTTGCATGGCACGGCCCGCTTCGGTATTCATAACAGTTGGTTATTCCGCCACAAGTTCCCCAGCGTACACAAGCAGTGAGACAAGAAGCCGGGGGAGAATAAGTAAAAAATGAGAAAAAGGTAAAAAACCCCAATTGACTTGGAACAATCACCATAAAGAGGCAACCAAGAATAATGATAACATGCAAGAACAAAAACAATTCTACAGGTGAGTACTCACAGAATTGCTTTGTTCTTTATTGCATGGCACGGCCCGCTTCGATATTCAGTATGTCCAGAAGACCAAGTAGCGGCCGTGCAAAATTGTTCAACAGAAGCTTGGTGCTGAAAAGCCCAAGAGGCACCAATAGCAGGAATGGAATGAGCAGTAATCCTAAAGGGAGATTCCTTTCCCTTAGCAGAATAGGCTTGAACCACCGCCTGATGGATCCACTTGCTGATAGTGGATTTAGCCGGAGGCAAACCCTTTCTAGGTCCAGAAGTGAGAACAAAAAGAGCATCAGACTTCCTGAAAGGCTCAGTGGCGATCCAAATAAAACTTCAGAGCCCTGACCACATCCAGGGAAACGCTCCTTGGAATTAGCAGGATTAGGACACAATGAAGGCAAGACAATGTCCTGATTAAGATGAAAGGCAGACACAACCTTTGGCAGGAAGTCCGGCTTGAGCAGGAACACCACCTTATCCTGATGTCTCTCAAAATAAGGAGGTTTGATGGAAAGTGCCGCTAGCTCAGAAACTCGCCTGACAGAAGTGATAGCCACCGGAAAGGCTACCTTAAGTGTCAGAATAGACAAGGCAGCTTCACGGATAGGCTCAAAGGGAGGCCCTTGCAGAGCAGACAATACTAGATTAAAATCCCAGACTGGTAGCAAAGGCTTACGGGGTGGACGCACCCTGAAACATCCTGAAAAAAGGTATTAACCAACCGGTGATTGGCAAAAGATCTTTGGAAAAAAAACATGGCCTTTTAGGGTACTAAGTTAAAGGCCCTGATCCAAACCATGCTGCAAGAATTCCAGAATCCTGGGAATAGAAAACACCCGACAGGGAAGAGACTTGGACTCACACCAGGCAATGTAAGCATGCCACACCCTGTAATAGATAAAGGACGAGGACTTCTTCCTGGCCCGAATCATGGTATCAACAACAGAAGCAGGCAACCACTTTTCCATCAATATGGAGGTTTCAGCAGCCAAGCCGTTAAAGCCAGAGTTTGTAAATTGGGATGGCGTAGCTGCCCCTGGGTGAGAAGATCTGGATCCTTGGGCAGGACGTGCCGCTCTACTGCCAACTGCACGACGTGTGCGAACCAAACTCTTCTTGGCCAACAAGGGGCCACCAGTATGGCTGGTACCCGCTCCTGGGCTATCTTGCACATGACCCTGCCTAGGAGAGGAAATGGAGGGAACACATAGAGAAGCTGAAACTCCATCCAAGGTATTGCCAAGGCATCCGTGGCGAAGGCCAGAGGATCCTGAGACAGAGAGACAAATCTGGGAAGTTTGTGATTTTGACGGGACACAAACAGGTCCACATCCGGCTGACCCCAGCGGTGACAGAGGGAGAGAAACACCTGGTTATTGAGAGACCACTCCTCCAGACGAGACATCCCCCTGCTCAGGGAGTCCGCCACCTGGTTCTCCACCCCTGAGATGTAGACCGCTGAGAGCAGGGAACATGCTGTTCCGCCCAAGACAGAATCAGGGACACTTCCTTGAAGGCTCGTTTGCTCCGAGTCCCTCCCTGATGGTTGATGTAGGCAACCGCCGTCTGGTTCTCTGTGCGAATCTGAACAGCCCGACCCAGGAGGTGAGTGGATAGGTGAGAAAGAACCAACCAGCGAAAAAGCTCCCCCGGCTTTCTTTTAGCTACCTCAGGGGCAGCAATGTGCAAAATTTCAAAAATATGTGACAGCATATTATCAATGTCCTCAGGGTACCATGATTCCTCTCTGGACGCAGACCCAGGGTCACTATCGCAACCCTCCTGCTGGTTCCCGGAGGAGTCAGAATCCTGGGAGAGCTCCCCCATCCCAACATACATCTCAGTAAGGGGAGCAGGCTTGGGGTCCAGGTGTCTCTTCTTGCCAGAAGCCTTCCTAGGAGCATTCCTGGCAAGCTGCTTTTTAATGTTAGCCACCCGCAGAGCCAAATCAGAATGTGACTCCCTGAAAACATTCCCCTCACTGGGGCCCAGTTGCAGGAGCGAGGGAGTAGGTGAAGCCGAGTGAGGTGCAGAGCTGGGAAGCGAAGCAGGCAAACCAGCTTGAAGCGCAATGGCACTTTCAGCACACGGCACGCACACCGTGACACTGTTACTCACAGAGGATACCCCACACATGGAACACAGCCGTGCTTGCCCTGAAGGGCCCCCAAACGCGCTATCCACAGAAGCCTCCATATGGTGATTAGCACAGGCGCAATAGGCCAGCAGTGGGTACAGGCTTAATACAGAAGCCACCTGGTATGCCCTCCCACGGGATGCCCCCAGAAGGTAGTAAAGGGGGGTTGAGGGGGAGAAAAGGAGTGGAGCCGGGAGAAACCACAACCCAATGGTATCACGCCTGAAAGACATAAGTAAAATCACACATAAGTATCCCGCAGCAAAATACCCCAATCAATTAAAAACCCCCCAAGGGGGACTCACGGACCAAAGACACCGTGAGGTCACACAGGCACAGACCGCTGAATAAGGCGACCCGCCGGAGAAAGCAGCGCTGCAGCCAGGGAGGGAGAAAGCCAGATGAGCAGCTCATCCAAAATGGTGCCCAGCAGCGGTACCTCGAGGGGCGGGCCGTGAGGTGAATGACGCAATATGCGTCATCACCCGGCCCCGCCCCCCCAAAGAGCCCGAAAAACTGCGCTCACGTGACCCAGCCGGCGCCATGACAAAGCAAAATCCCCTCAGGTTCTAGCGCCCACAGCCGCGGAACGCAGTACAAAGTGGCGCGGCAGCTAAAAACACCAGAAAACACACCAAAATCGTAAAAACACCATAGATATGACTACTCGCCGCTACCACCCCGTCTTTTCCCCCCAACCAAGTTAGAGGGGGGAGAGAGAGAGACCAGAAGCAGCGGCGAGCAGCCATGGTAAGGGAGGGGGGGCGTGGGGGGGACCCAAATGAAAATGAGGGGACACAGTCCCCAAACTACTTACCCCCTCAGAAGCTAGGACAGAAACTCTGCATCCCTAATAGGCTCACCATAAAGCCTATGGCCGACTACCCTTTGTGTTACAGGGTCTGCGGCTTGGAGCTGCGCTCCAGGAGCACTTGACCCTAGGGCTCTTCTACCGTCACCCGATCTGTCAGCCAAGGCTGGGAGGCAGTGAGGGTCCAGAAACGGATGGAAATAGACTTGCAGGGCCGCAGGCTTGGTTGCCCCGCTCACCTGCACAAGAGATAGAGCCATCTGCTAACTTCGCAGTCCACTGCAGAGGAAACACTGGGGAACGCTATGGTTAAGCCCGTTTTTATAGGGAGCCGGGACAAGCCACAGCTTTTCTGCAGTACCACTGCGCCACCTTGTGGCGGAATAACCCAACTGTTATGAATACCGAAGCGAGCCGTGCCATGCAATAAAGAAAATACTTATTACTGGATGGACAGGTACTTAAACTATACATCACCCATTTCATGACTGTCCCTTAGCAACCAGTCTTTAATTTTTACCCTGTGGCAGTTAGTTCTGTTGATTTTTGTTGTCATACAAACACTAATTGATAAAATCTTAGCATGTGGACTGACCAACCCATAATCGGCAACTCAATATTACTCATAAAGAGCCAAGATTTAATCTGAGAGTATTACTTCTTAAATTTAGGTATTTGTTTCTTGGGTCTTGATGGCTGAGCTACGGAACTTTCCTAACCAACTCTGGGAATTCACTTGACGTACAACATTTAATGAAGTCTCCTCTTACACCCTGAAGCTGTCAGCAGCCTGAGCTTTTGGTGCTGAGTTGTTCTGTGTTACTGAGTTTGTGTAGCATCCATGACCATTAATAGACAAAGGAACATTGGCGCTTTAAAGGAAACCTTTCCACAGGTGAGGAAATAGAACCTGTCAGGATAAAGAGAGTATGTGCTAGATTTTTGCTACACATGGTAAGATGTATTTACACACACTTAGATGAATAAATAAATAAGCCACATTTAGTATATAAGCAGGGATGGATGAACACGAACCGCAAAGGGTTCGGGTTCGTACCGAACTTTGCAAGTTTGGGTCTCCGAACCCAAACACAGATTAAAAACTGTGCATGCGTTCAAACCTGGAAGTAGGCTGGTTGGCTGCAGAGCAACCAATCATCTTTCTTTCTGCCCTAGCAACCACTGAGCATTCTGGCCATGGCTGCAATTGGCCAAGTGGGAAACGTGACCCCGTCATATAAAAAGCGCGGCCTGTCTCCCAGCAAGCTCAGAGTGCTCTGCAGTAGTAGATAGGGAGAGGTGTTAGCTGCTGCTGCTAAGGGACAGATAGGGCTTTTTTTCAAAAAAATTGTTAAGCATGCTATTGTCCTTCTCCTGACATTTATGCAGGGAAAGCAGCAGGAGTAAGGAGAGATAGGTTAGGTGTTTAATACCACTTGCTCAAACCACTTGGGTGTCACTACTCTTTAATACTACTTGGTTGTCACTACTCCTTAGTACAACTTGCTCACACCACCTGGGTATCAATACTCTTTAATACCACTTGCTCAAACCACTTGGGTGTCACTACTCTTTAATACCAATTGTTATTGAAGTATCCAACTGTTCAAAAAAGGCGGCAATCTCTCTCAAGTTAATTCAGCCAGAGAATTTTGCACTTTGCCCAACCCCCGCCATAGTGCCTGCGTGGAAGCCCTTCATTTTTCCTGCATTGTCAGAGGGGAAGCAGAGAGAAGAAGACCCTTCCCCCACATTCCCTGCTTAAATATAATTCTCTGGTCAAACTTTAATTTTTCTTCCACCCAACTGCCCGTTAGACTTCCTGTTACAAAAATAGTCTGTCATGAAATACAATCCTTCAGCCTAAACACAAGGCCTACCCAGACATTCTTTACATCTGCATATGAACTGCTTCTCTTAGGTCTGAAAGCAAAGTAAATTAACAGAAATAACCTTTATATTATATGGACATGTATATATATATATTTTATAATAAATGGCAGGTAAATATCCACAGCTTCCACATTCATCCAAGGTACCTATATACATCAATAATATTAGTGATTTAATAATAATTCATTAATAATTGAGATCATAAACATTTTATTCCTCTGGAACCTTTTTACAGAAGAAAATCTTGTCTGTGCTGCAACATGGAAGCCTGAGCCATGCGCCCTGTATGGCACATGTGTTCAATCTAGTTGTCAAGAGTTTTCTGAAGTCTTCCCCCATCTGCAAGACATCCTAACAATGGGAAGGGAGCTTTACATGCAATTCAGCCACTCCTAAACTTCCAGGCACACCCTTCTTGAGCTACAGCATCAGAACGGTATCCCTTAACATAGTCTGATTTGCGATGTTTCCATCCATTGGAATTCCACCCTCCATATGTTAGATCGACTATACGAACAGAGAAAAGCCATCACCGATTTCTTGATGATCCAAGCGGATAGGGGGACACCCCTGTGTAACTTCAATGAAAGCCAGTGGCAGCTCATACGTGACACCTGCCGTTTGCTCAGGCCCATTGAGGAAGCCACTTTATTACTCAGTCGCCAGGATTACGGGATGAACAATGTGATTCTACTGCTTCATGTACTACAACACATTTTGGAAACCATGGCTGGTCAGGGCACTGGAGATTTTGCGCTCTAGCAAAAGATAAAGGCAAATGCCCCTGTTGAAAGTGACTTAAAAGCACTACAGAACTTTTAAAATGTGTTTTTTGTTAGAAAAGGAAAAGCAAAATAGGCAGGTTCTCTTTAAAGACAAATGCTAGCACACTGTCACATCATGGGCTGCTATGGGATGTCCCCAGTGATAGTGATTTAAAAGCACTACAGAACTTTTAACACATGTTTTTTGTTAGAAAAGGAAAAGCTAAATAGGCAGGTGTGTGTGACCTGTATTAACACTAAATAGGCTTGAAAGATCTGGGCATGAAAGCTAATGCAAACACACTGTAAACTGTCTCTCTCTGTCACTGCCTCTCTCTGTCACTGTCTCTTTCTGCTCCTGTCTCTCTCTCTGTCACTGTCTTTCTCGCCCTGTCTTTTTGTCTCCCTGGCTCTATCTGTCCCTGACCCGTTCTCGCCGCCATACACCGCCGAAATGAGCCCTTGCAAGATGGCCGCCGCATATATAGGGCTGTGACATTATCGGGGAGCCTGGCTGCTGATAGGCAGCATGTGATGCCTACCCAGGATTCTTTGCCCCATGGGCCATGTCCTGACATTTTAGATGGCCTGGACCGCAGTAAATGGAGTTTAAGGAAGTGATTCGAGCGATCAAAACACGTTGATATTTGGATTTGTTTACAATCGAATTTTTCCTGAAATTCGTAACGAATTCAGATTTGTCAGATTCGTTTCGCTCACCTCTAATTACAATCTACATTTTGACTGTAATCGACTCCAATACATGTACTTAAGTTATCTTGATAAGTCATGCCCGCTTCCATTCAATGAATGTAAATTTTAGGAAAAAGTTGCAAGCCATAGCTATAAATTTGTTATATACCAGACATATCTGTGATAAGCTTACTTTCGTGGACTGTATATCACAGACCTCAGGGGTGCCCTGGCATGAGACACTCCACCTAACTTCCACCTGCTTCTGCACTGCACATTTTTTGCCCGCAGTGACAGTATGAGATGCTGCACTATAAAACCAATTACTATTACTCCAATTACTCCACCACAGACCATAGTGGATCTGTAGGATTAAATTAAGGGAACTCCTTTTGCCTTGATTTATTCCTACAGATATAAAATTGGATGGTTTTGACAGAAGGAAGTCACAAAGTTACAGCAAGAAAATCAGGTACAGTTGGGTTAACCTAACTTCCTTTAAAAGCAGAGATGCAAATCTAAAGCTGCATTTACTATAAAACAACATAAGTTCAATCCTTCTTCAAATTTGCAAATGTCCACAATAGGTTATGTTTATTCTTTTAAAATTAAGTTAGTAAAACAAAGGCATCCCTTCATTGGCCTTGGCTAAAAATGTATTCTCCAGCAGTTAAAAGAATTAAAATACCTAGCTTATTTTGCAGAAAAAGGCCTGCCAAGGAAAGCCAGTGAAAGTTACAACGCCATAATTGAATCTGATTAAAATAATATTAAACACTGTCCAGCTCTTGGTTAAAGTGGAAGTCGCTGGAGGAAAGTCTATATCAGGAGGTTTTTCCATCTTCCTAAAAATGTGGAAAAAACTTTGCATAGGGGAATAATGTTCAGTAGCAGTGCTCCAAACACCCTCGTCCTCTTGGAAATCTTTCAAAAAGTCTCTTGGAAGCCACTGTTGATATTCAGAGAACTGGTAGCTGGTAGGCTTTTCATCTGAGTATTCAAGCAAAGTGGTTCTTGTGTTAGAAACGTTCTGAAATAATAAGATTTCTGGTGACAGAGCTGTACCACGTTTTCCAAGTTTCTAGCAGCCCTTTTCCAAGTCTCTGACAAAATGAACGGAATAAAAAGTAGAAACTGATGGTTTTGGGGTAAGTGAGCCTATCTGCTCACTTTTCCTCACCTTGATATCTCTACTCGCCTCTACTGTTCACTTTATCTCTTCCAGTCTCATTTCACCTTTTTCTGCCTCGCCCCTGCCCACTTCTTCTAATTATCTAACCTGTTTCTGCCTCACCACTATCAATCTATCCTCAACCCACAATACATTTACCCTCCTGATCCTGCCAACTTCTTCCCACCTTACCTCTTTCTTGCCTCACCCACTTCACCTCTACTCCATTTTTTCCACCTCACTTCTGCTCACCTCCTCTATACTCATCTCTCCTCTTCCCACTTTACCTCAGCTCCCCTCACCCCACCTTTTCCTGCCTCCCTGCAGCCCACTACTTTGCACCTCATCTATTTCTGTCTCACCTCAGACAACCTCCCTTCTGCTCATGTCACCTCTGCCTTCCTCTACTCACCTCTGCTCACTTTTTCCGCACCTTGCCATCTCTAATCACCTCTACTGTTCACTTACCTCTCCTTTTCCCATCTCTCTCCTGCCCATTGCTTCCCACCTTATCCCTGCCCACCTCTTCCTATCTCACCATTGAACACTTCTTCCCACCTCACTTTTGCTCTCCTCACTTCTAGCAGCCTCTCCTCTGATTTCCTTACCTTTACCCACCTCACTGCTGATCACCTCATGTTTACCAATCTCCCCTCACCACTTCCCATCTCATCTCTGTCCATCACTCCTGTCCCTCCTCTTCTCAATTCATTTTTTCCTGCCTCATCCCTGCCCATTTCTTCCCACCTCACCTCATATCTGCATATACATAAAAGCATATATAATACTTGTAGCCCATTGAAGTCGAACAATACGACATCGTGGACCAAAAAATGTTGTGTACCTCTGTTCTAGAGGTACTAACTTTTTTCTGCTAGCAGACAAATAATTGTCACAAATACACATATATAGGACAAAGTCCTATTTCAGCCAGAAAATAGCTGCATATGCCAAAAATTAGAAAGATATATAAATCAGTGTTATTGCATAAAAAAGGTTGCCCCCAGGTCTTATGTAGTGCAAAGAATGCCAACTTATGGTTGAGGCGGGATGAACCAAGGGCACTCAGAGGGAATAAGAAGAAGGCTGGAGTCACTCATGGAGTATCAGTCCTACAGGCATCCAGGCACAGGGATTGAGCAGAAGGATGATCGAGGATAGCCAAGGGGACTCAAAGCCGGGGACTCAGAGGTATCAAGGTATCCGGAGGGTCAGGCAGAATCATAGACAAACAAGCAGGGGTTGGTCCAGGCAGCAAACAGGGATGGTTGGATGGAGCAGAGTCAGTAAAGGATAGTATATCACAGAGAACACAGAGCACACCCTTAGCTCAGGAATGCTATCACGGGCATTGGGGCCTGGGCTTGGTTCCTGTTTAGGGGTCAGTGGCCGATGGGAGCTGCAGGTGGGTCTGATCAGTGGTGAGGGGTATTTGGCGGGCCTAGGATCTAATGGCTCATTGACCACAGTAATTCCACGGTATGGTCAGTTATGGCCAGTGGGGCTGACCATCCCCCTAATCAGTTTCAGCTGCCCAGGAAGCTGTGCCACCTGCCAATGATGGTGCAGCATCTCCTCAGTGCAAACTGCTGAGGGTGCGTGCGCACAGGCACGTGGCCGCACAGCCATAGGGGAGCCAGGATGGTGGCTACCGCAGCTTGCCACGTGCTCCCACTTTCGGGAGTGGCACACGGATACCGGCAAGCCTGCCGGAGAGTGTATCGCAGCCCGGAGGGACCCAGAGATGCTCACTATGGGCTGCCCAGATCAGATAAGAAGGGTTGGCCACTGAGATAGCCACTCCTCTAAAGAGAACAACCCAGAGGACAGATGCAAGAGAGCAGATAATTTAAGATCTTTGCCAAACACACATCGGAAGGGAGATACACCCGTAGAAGAGTTGACAGCATTATTAATTCAAATTCGGCACAAAGAAGATATTTGAACCAATCAGTCTAATCATTGGAAACAAAACAGCAAAGGAACTTTTCCATTGACTGACTGGTCCTCTCTGTCTGTCCGTTGGACTGGGGGTGGAAAGCCGATGAAAGGGAGACAGAGAAGCCCAATTGAGCACAGAAAGCTCTCTAGCAGTGAAGCACAAACTGAACCCCTCTGTCAGAGACAATATCCTCTAGAATTCTGTGGTGACAGCAGATGTGATCTAAGAAGAGTTACACCAGTTCTTTGGCAGTAACTTTTTTAAAGGGATGAAGTGAGCCAGCTTACTAAACTGAGCTACCACTACCCAGATAATGGTAAATCTCTATGACAGTGGCAGATCAGCAATGAAGTCTTGCTAGATCGGTCAATGGATGAGATGCAGTGGACAGAGTTATTAGTGGCCCGGGTTTTTTACTACAGGCACAGATCTTACAGGTCCAGACAAAGGCCTGGGTGTCTTCTCTAAGGGATGGAAACTAAACATGATAGAAGGCTAGGGTTTTCTGAATTCCACAGTCTTGGAGTAATGAAACTGCTGCAGAACTGCAAGACCGGTTTACCTGGGGGAGAGTCAGACTGAAATTGACTTGGCTTGACTGAGAGGTCAGTCCAATCCATTAAATTCCCTCTGGCACCACAATCTAGAAAGGTGCCTACAGACCTAGACCCCAAACCAAACTTGATTTCTACTGGCAGAGTAACCCATAAACAAATAACAAATCTCCTCAGGGCAAACTGCTGGCATTGTGCCCATCCGAACAGCCACAGGGCACTGAGGGCGACAGCTAGCACAGCTCGCCGCATACTTCAACTTCCGGGAGCGGCTCAGGGAAACTGACCTTCCTGAGCGAACCTGCCCAAAAGCGCAGTGCAACACGGAGGGACCTGGAGATGATTGCCGTGAGCCATTCGAATCAGGTAAGATTCTTGCACCATTATTATAAAATCTGACCCTATACAGAAAAAAAAACTATGAGGCTCCACTAGCTGTTAAACTTGCGATTGATTCCGTTAGGTGACTTCATGTTGCTTCACAGAAGCCTCCAGCTTTAGCAAGCTTTCCTAGTTTTATTCTAAATATAGAAAATCACACACCTTCCCTCTATAAAAGCAGCTTCCCTCAGGTCTTATGCTCAGACTCTCTGACAATACCTCATTGGGAAATCTGTGGTAGAAAATGTCTCCACAATTTAGTAAATGATATAAGCTCCTTGGTTCTGACTAGTGTAGTGAAAGTGATAAAACATGTTTCCATGTCTTGTCCCGGTCTTTTCAAGGTCTTTTGTCCTTAGAAAGAGACGATGGACTGGACCAGGTAAAAAAATATGGTTACGCTGTGCAGAAAGGAGGAAGTTTGCAAAAAGACAAGTGGCTCTAAAAGAGTCAGATCGCTCTGATTTCAAGAGCCAAGGAGGCTCTGGCCCAGTGAGAAACAGACTGGATAATAAAGAGGCTAAGGCCTTGCTTCGATAAGAGTTGAAAAAATTACTAATGATAATAAAAATGTCACTTTAAGAGAAAAAGGCAGCTAGGAAGACAATGAAAGGCAATAACACTTTTTATTACAGTGTAAAAGGAGTACAAAGTTCACTACTTTTCTTAGGAGTAATTAAGTACTATTGACTGTTATCGCCTTCCTAGCTGGTGAATCAGCAACAATGACATTCTCAGGCTTTTTTGTCATAAAGTGTACTTTTTACTACCATGAGAATTTTTTGCAACTCTTACTGAATCGAAACCTAAGAGTGGAAGTTTCAGACTGATAATTAATTAATTAGAAACAGAGACAAAGGACAATTCAGTGCTAATGATCAACTCAAGGTATGGTGGATGGAATATATAGTTTATTAGACTACAAAAGCCTTTAACCCTTTCGCTGCCAGCCTACCTGCAGCATTTGCCACTCCCTGTTGCCAGACGATGTTTCACCATTTTGCGCTACACATATTCAACTGTCATTTTTGAAGGGATTTCCAGGGATTTCCCAGGAAAATTATATATTGTTTTTTTCAACAGAGTCTGGGCTTTAACATGAAATGTCTTGTTTGTATTTTTTAGGTGTATTCTCAATTTTTTTGGGTGAAATGTGTGAAAAAAAACAAAAAAAAAACATTTTTTTACAATTTGTAGAGTTTTTTTGTAATAAAAAATGTAAGTTTGTCAATAAAATCTTATTGCGTGAGAAACCCCAATTTCTCCCGGTTACAGCGATACCACATATGTATAGGTAGACACCCTTTCCTGCCCAGAAGCCTTTTATAGCTGCTGGATGACAAATGGTTAATTAAAAAAAAAAATGACATAGGGTCCCCCTTCCCGGGGAGGGGGACCCCATTTTTTTTTGGATTTTGAAGGGTTAAAAACCCTTCAAAATCCAAAAAAAAAAATGACGTGGGGTCCCCCTTACCCAAAGTAACCAGCCCGGGACCAGCTATGGGGGCTTGTAGGCACAGAGTGGGGGGGCCAGCTTTGGTGGCCCCCCCACCCTGCAGCCTACGAGCCCACATAGCCTATGTGGGCCCGGGCTCTTCTGCCCCCCCCTGGCCTTTGGGGAGGCAGGTAATGGGGGTGCGGGGGTCAATGGCAAGCCACCCGCTAGGGCAGGTGACTTGCCACCCCCCCAGCCTTGTGAACTGGTATAAGGGGTCTCATGGACCCCTTACCAGCTCACAAAGGGTTAATGTGAAAAAAAAACACCACACAATAAAAAAAAAGTATTTTATTAGAAAAAAAAAAATTTTTTTTTACTGTACTTACCTTCGATTGCAAGCTCTTGTCCCTCGCCGCTCAGCTGACAGATGCCGGTGATCGGCATCCAGAGAAGGAGAAGGCAGGAGATCAGAGGATCTCCTGTCACCTCCTTCCCCTGTGCCGATCACCGGCATCTGAGAAGCTGAGAAGGCTGAAGCCTGAGATCGGGGCCGGGATGACTTCATAAGCCCCCAATGGGGCGGGGCTTAGAGGCATGATGGCGGCCGCCATCGTGCAGAAGAGAGGAGAGAGCCTCCCAGGCTCTCTCCTGAAGATCGGTAAGTCCTGGGGGGGGATCGGAGGCCCCCCAGGTGAAGAGGAGGGACAGCGGGAGCCAGCGCACACACAGGTAAGTGAATGTCATTTTTATTTTTTTTTTTTTACAGTTAGAAGCTGCTGCTGCAGAAGCGGGGGGGGGGGGGCCTATTCCGGGGGCTCTCCTGGAGCCATCCGACCCCCCACGGGGGATCGGATGGCACCAAATTAAAGAGGAGACCCGGCCGGATCCAACAAGGGGTCAGGTGAGTATTTGTTGTTTTTACTTTTTAAACTACAAGCGAGGAAAGTCAAGCACGTAACACCTACGTGCTTGGCACTTAAGGCCCAGCCAAGCCAGCACGTAGGTGTTACGTGCTTGGCAACAAAAGGGTTAATGTCTAGCTGGTGCTTGGACAAGCAGGAATGTATAATATGTTGTATTTGCATTATGCTAACTGTGTAGTATAATGGCCTCCCTGAACATCAAAGTTATATTAAAGGCAAGCCGAATTGTTGTCTCATTGTCTCAGGCTACACGTTACACTGTCCTAAACCTCAGTCCGTTTTCAAAAAGACCCTGTAGTTCCTAAGCTATCTTTAAAAGTATTAGAGAATTGGAGATTCATAGAAAAAATTAAGAGAAACGGTGGGTGTGGCAACAGGGATGTGATGTAAGCACACTGTGATTAATTGGAAAGAAGAGGAGCAGGGGTTTCAGTGCTGTAGAGAGAGGCAGTCACTCAGGACGTCTGGGCAGGGAGTGGGGGGATTTCCGTTCTTGGTTCACTGAAGGTTGATTGATAGACTTAAAGCTGAATGAGGAAGTGATTTCCTCACTAAGGAGACAACAGAAGAGGAAGCACAATGCCAAAGCCACTCACTCAAAGAAAGGTAAGATACTGGTATTTTTTTTTTTTACTTTTGACTTGCCACTCACACATCTCGCAATATACCTAGCCATGAGAAAAGTCTTTTGTTATACTCTGATTATTATCTAGTTTAATCTATTAATCTATGAGAGGCAGGTTGGTAATTTTTAATGATATTCAGCCTTCAGTTATTTATTTAACATATCCTAAAGGGACTGTAAATTCAATGGCAATAATAAGGAAGCAAGAATCTCACCTGATGCCTGCCTCATTTGCCTCTCCCTCATATTCTGCAGTGCTGGTGCCCTTCTTTAAATTTCAGTCTACACAGCTACTCTACCCACTGAAACTTTCAGAGTGAGCAAGCATGGCAAGCTACAGTGGCCCCACGGCTGTCTCTGAGCCTTATAAAGCTCTTCCCAACATAGCCATGACCCAGGAATTGAAGTGAAAAAAGCACCTTAGAATACATAAGTTATCTACATATAATGCTTTGAAATAGCTTATTTTAAACAGTTCCTATGGAGATAAGGTGCAGGAGAGTTAGCTCGTGCCTGCACATGGACTTTGATTTTATGTTGAATATATGTTATGAGAAACTGGGGTCTAACCAAAACCAAGCTAAGCAAAATATGGACACTTCCGTATGGACATGGCCCTCTGTAACAGACAATATCGCGTTTGTATCTGCTATTTTATAGAACTGAATGCCACATGAAAACTGCGTAACAGAAGTAAAACACTTTTAGATGTCTACCCCCCATTAAAGATACATAGGAGCTTTTATCAGAAAAGTATCACTTTAAGTGCAACCAAAGCGTATGTGTTTATACATATCAGATGTGATGAACTCATTCTGACCTATGTGTTAGGTGCCCTGTGATGGCAGCGTAGAGGAGAGAGAGTAACACACTTCAGCACAGTGAGGTTTAGGAAACCTGATCAGACCATTGGCCAATCTTGGGAGTTATGCAAAGCTTGGCACTAAAGTTACTTAGCTTTGATTCTTCTCTCATTTCTGCCACATTTCTATGTTGCATGCCAGAACGTTGCTTCCATGTGCTATAGTGTGCTCACAGCACACTGAACTGAAACAAATGCCTTGTTACTTCAGACTTTTAAAGGCTTTGTGTATACAGGCCAGCTCACTGAAGTAATGTTGTCATCAGTATTCATTATATCGGTGCCCTTGTAAAAATATGAGATAACTTTCCTTGCTCTTTACAAAGTCTTACCTCATCATATCTTAAAAGCATATCTCATTATTCCTTTTTGTCCTGAAACTGGTAAGGTTTCCAACAGGCTCTGTAATGATACTGTCTATGCAGAAAAAAAATACAAAATTCATACTCACCTTTTGTCCCCAACTCATTTCCAACCTCAACAGGTGCTGAGATTGAGTCCTGCCGCAATAACAGTCACTGGTGCCATACTGGGTCAATGGCTAACCGCCTGCACCAGTCACAGCCACTTAAACAGTGCAGTGCATTTTACAAAAACATCTGTCAGAGCATATACAACTATATTGAATGGGCATTTACCTTATGGTGATCAAAACTACACTGTGTTTAAGTGGGACACTAACCGTTTTTTAGCTCCTTTGTGATCAGCATTTTGCAGAAAAACAAAGCGGCAATTCCACTCCCTCTTCCACATTAGGTGTCCCATGGATTCTCGACATGCTGTTTAGGATGTATACATAGTAAAAATGTCTACAAAACCTTTCTTAGCTAAAATGTATCAAAGGACACGTAGAACCCAGTTATAGATTGGTATATTCCGTCATGTTATAGTTTTGTGTTCTCTTCTTTCAATATCTAGAATCTTGAAACAGGCTCCTTTGGCCTTGCAGGACATTCCTTTTGAGCAGTATCAATCTGTTAGTATTAATCTCAAGGTGGTCTTCCAAGTGGGTTTATGTTCAGGTTTTTCACCATCAGGCATTGTTTCCAATTGTTATTCAAAACCACCTGCATACCTGCACGGTTTCCATCCTTGACATGCAGGAGGCAATGGACACCAACTTTAGCTATTAAATGTTACAGACAGTAGTTTGGGGTCCTGTTGATTGGACAAAGCCTCTAAAGTAACATGTGGGATTCTTTACAATATCTCAGTTATGGGTAAACCTTAATATGCCCCCACAAGAACATTTTGATGAGTCATAAGTGCCCACTGCCCGATCCGGATTTCTCAGAAAGTGGGCACTTATGACTCATCAAAATGTGAACGTTTTGTCTTAAAGATCCGAGTAGGCCAGGGGCCATATCTCTAATATACTCTCTGATGTTCTCCTTTCGGATAAGGCTCCCGTATATAACCGTCTATGAGGAAGATCTGGAAAAGACCTATACTAGAGAATGGTGGGAGAACTTGACTTATAGAATGAGGAGATGTCTTTTAGTAATAAACCTAGCTGAAGCCAATTTAAACATAGTCATGAGGTGGTATATGGTCCTGGAGAGAATACATTCGGTGGTGTCTCTGCATTGTTTTAGAGGCTGCAAGATAAAAAAAAGACATGTGGCATGTATGGTGGCTCCCCTGATTGTGGGAATGCTTTTCTTTTTCTTTTTTTCTTTCTTCCTCATATTTTTTCTAAAAGTTTGGTTAACATTTGATGGAGAACTTTTTCTTTTGTTTTAGTGACATTTTTGAATCAAAGAAAGCATTGTTTCCTCTTCATTATATGAACAATGTCTATGTCATGAAGGTTTAAAAATAATAAAAAATACTGATTACAGGCTTTGCCTCTAATGACCAAAACCACCTGCCCAATGTGTATACCTGCACAGAGGTTTCCAACCTTGACATGCAGGTATGTCAACTTTAGCCATAAAATGTTACAGACAGTAGTTTGGAATCCTGTTGATTGGACAGAGCCCTAAAGTAACGTATGTGATACTTTACTGTTCTGGCTCAAGGTTCTCCCTATTATAGACTCTTCTGGTGGTGGACATAATAACCCTAGGTCAATGTCTTCGTTCCTATGTAAAAAACTGTCAGGACACAATTTCTGCTCATTTTCGGCCCAATAAGTTACTATAGTTGTATAAGTGCACAGATGTTATTATTAATCATATAGTGCAGAACGTCATAGAAAGAAACAATATAATAGATACAACACTTTTTTCCAGATGAATAATGAATAATATTCTAATGGGGATATCAGAGTAACACCCAACACCAAATAATGTGCTGCATGCATGAGCTAACTGACTTTTTTACTAACAGAACTTGGGTGGTTTTGTTTTAAAATATCCAATTACTCAATAAAATATGAGAGATGAAGTTTAATTTGTGTTTTGACATTAATCATTTTTACAAAGCGAACCTCAAATACATATTTACAGTAATTGTTACCCCACGAGGATTATATAGGATTTTTACAACATGCAAATCTTTTGTAGTGTACTGTACAAGAACTTCCGATAAAACATATAAACATATATGTAATGGGAATTTACTATAATGTGAACACATATAAGTGGGGTTCCAAGGAGAAGCCAGCAATACCATAGCAAAATACCAATGCGGGAAGTGTTAGCCAATGCACCTAGGAGCTAATAATCTAATTTATATGTACACAAGGAATGGTTCGATACAGTTACTAGTTTACGATAGCAGGCTGTAAAACCAGCTTTTTTGGAAGCCTTACTATAAAATGCAGTTCAGCCAGCTGAGCACAGTCAAATGTTACGTTTCCCAAATTTATACCTCATGAATTTTAATGATGTATTAGCTGAAGATCCACAGTATTCCCTGTGCCAAGATAATATTCATCTCTCATTCTTACACCACTTAGTCAAAAAGAGATCTTAGCCAGCCCCTAATCTTGCTTTAAGCAGATCCTGGGAGAAGGGTAGTGGTCTTTGGTGATAAAAGGGAATAGGATTGAGAGCAGTTAACTGAGATCATTTCCCTGATGACCTCACTGATATCATTTATGAGTAGTTTTGAGGAGAAACAAGTCAAGCAGGAAAATAAAAACTAAAATATATATAAATAAGTCTCTAAATATTCACATTCACTCCAAGCTAAGGTTTAATCTTTGACCTTTGATGTGACTAATGTGTAAATTGTGGTACTGTAGTTATATAAAAAAAAAGCCTAGTGTTTTTTTGAAACATTTTGTTTTGGCAGTTGAAACGTTTAAAATAGCCCTCACAATTGAAAATGTTGTTTGGGGATTTGGAATTCCACCCATATATTTTACCCTGCTTATCGTTGGGTAAGGCCTCTTTTTCCACTCTACATTGTACATGTGTGCGTGTATGAGAAATAGGAATTCTCATAAAATTAGGGAAAGGAAGTTTATATGTTTGACATTTAAAAATAGACGTAGACATAGCTGTTGCCAAAGCAAAAAAGGAAATGCTCTCTCAATGACAAACATTTTAAACTAACTGAATAAAACTTTACTAGGTGTTAAATAAACCCATCATTCGGGAATATGTTTAACAGAGGATTGAACTTGTGCTGCTTTCAATATAAAGAATATATGCAGAGGTATTAGCATGTAAAAGCTTTACAAAAAGCACTCTGGCTATAAAACTGGAAAACAACTTCATGTATAATTAACCTTCCAGCAGAAAAGTAAAAGAATTGAATGTGGCAATATCTATGCTATTTAAGAACAAGAATTGATGTATTTGAATGTATTCAATTCGTTTATTGTTGTCTTTTTCTGGAAACCAATTGAGTAAGCAGTAGTGAAGAGCAGATCCAACCTGCAAAGTCCGAACTCAACAGAACTCAACCGAACTCAAACAGAAATCCATGTGCACGCTTGGCGTTCGGTCTGGACTCAGAAGAACGCTGATTTACTGCACAGCAGCCAATCAGCGTTCTTCCTTCCCCTCCTTCCATTGGTCCGGCGGGACAAGGGACCCCGTCATATAACAGGCAGGGTCTACATCTCTCTGCACCATCTTGCAGCATTGATTTAGATAGGGAGAGGTTCCTGTTGCAATGGTTTGTAGACAGATAGGCTCTATTAGTTAAAAACTACCCTTTTCAGGGCAAACTATAGTCAGGGATAGTGGCTTGAGTGAGGGCTATAGTGGGGTTGGACTGGGGGGGTCATCACTACTACTGCACTAATAGCACTGGCGTGTCACTACTGGGGTAATTGTGTGAACCCTTAAAGCTGACCTATCTGTATTTACTGGAGTAATTGTGTGAACCCCTAAAGCTGACCTGTCTGTATTTTCTGGAGTAATTGTGCGAACCTTTAAAGCAGACCTAGCTGTATTCACTGGGGTAATCGTGTGAGCCCTTTAAGCAGACCTAGTTGTATTCACTTGGGTAACTGAGTAAACCCTTAAAGCAGACCTATCTGTATTCACTGGGGTAACTGTGTGAACCCCTAAAGTAGACCTATCTGTATTCACTGGGATAATTGTGTGAACCCTTAAAGTAGACCTATCTGTATTCTCTGGGGTAATTGTGTGAACCCCTAAAATAGACCTATCTGTATTCACTGGGGTAACTGTGTGAACCCCTAAAGCAGACCTATCTGTATTCACTGGGGTAATCATGTGAGTCCTTAAAGCAGACCTATCTGTATTAACTGGGGTATTTGTGTAAACCCTTAAAGCAGACCTATCTGTATTAACTGGGGTAATTGTGTGAACCCCTAAAGTAGACCTTCTGTATTCACTGGGGTAATCATGTGAGTCCTTAAAGCAGACCTATCTGTATTCACTGGGGTAATCGTGTGAGTCCTTAAAGCAGACCTATCTGTATTAACTGGGGTATTTGTGTAAACAGTTAAAGCAGACCTAGCTGTATTCACTGGCTTAATTGTGTGAACCTTTAAAGCAGACCTATTTGCATTCATGGGGTAATTGCATGAGCCCTTAAAGCAGACCTGTTTGTATTTACTGGGGTAATTATGTGAACCGTTAAAGCAGACCTAGCTGTATTCACTGGGTTAATTGTGTGAACCTTGCAGACCTATTTGTATTCATGGGGTAATTGCATGAACCCTTAAAGCAGACCATGTTTGTATTCACTGAGGTAATTGTGTGAACCCTTAAAATAGACCTAGCTGTATTCACTGGGTTAATTGTGTAAACTTTTAAAGCAGACCTATTTGTATTCACAGGGTAATTGCATGAACCCTTAAAGCAGACCATGTTTGTATTCACTGAGGTAATTGTGTGAACCCTTAAAACAGACCTAGCTGTATGAGTGAGAGTGTCCCCTTTTACGAAACCTATGTATATTCACTGGGGTGAGAGTGTCCCCTTATGCTTTCACTCGCCTGTCTGCAGAGGAATTTCAGCCTTCCCACCCACAGCCTCATATGTGACTTTTCCACCAGGTGGAGTTCCATGTTCTACATGATGGAAATGGTGCCAGCACCTGAGTGACTGGTTAAAGTGTTTGCTACCTCCTCCTCCGCCTCTTATGCGTAAACCGCCACATCCACCTGCCCCCCAGACCTCTGACATCTGTAAAAAAAAAGATATATTTAATGTTATTTCTTTGTATATAGATTGATGTATACATGCATGTTTTTATGTATGTATATGTTAATTTATTTATGTATATGTTGGTGGATGATTTTTTTTACTTTATTGCTGTATTTCTTAAATTTTGTGCAGGGCAATCACCCAGGTGTTTTCCCCCCTAATTAGGCCTCCAACACTAGTTAAAAACTAATATATATTTTTTTCTATTATTAGTGTATTTCTTTAATTTTTTAATTTTCTGTGATGATTTGGAGTACTTTTCGTAGCCCATTTTGTGCTCGGCAATCGACCAGGTGTTAGCCCCCAAGTTAGGCCTCCGAAACTCGTTGAAAAACTAATATTTCATTTTTTTTCTTTATTGGTGTATTTCTTTATTTTGTTATTTGTTATATTTGTTATTTTGAGTATGTTCCCTAGAACATTTTTTATTTAAGTATTTATTTCTTTATTTTTTTTGTTTTCTGTTATTGTTTTGAATACTTTCCCTAGCCCATTTTGTGTAGGGCATTTGCCCTGGTGTAACAAAAGAGAAAATGAGAAAGAGGAAAAGGAAGTAATTTAAGTAAAGAAAAAAGGATGGGAGAAGGATTGCGGGGGTGACGACTCTGATGCATGCACCTTAGCTCCTCCAGCCTGATTCACTGACCCAACCGGCTCCTTTTCATGATTTACTATGCATATATAAATTCCATGGTGCCCATAACTGCTCATATCTCTCCCTACGGAGCATAATTATAGCTGTCATTTGTTCATTCACCATAATGTTAGACATCCTAGATATCACTTCCTGCCATGATAATTTTGGGGACTTCCAATTGGCCACCACAGTTAGCCTTACCGAAACCAAAAGGTATTTTACTAGTCGCCATTCTGCTGCAGTGCAAGCATTTTGCTTTAGCGATAGTAGGGCTTCTAGCGGCCATGGGGAACAAGTTTTCCCCAAGACGCAGGACAGCAATTTGTGATTTCCACTTTCCATGAATCACAGGGCACTGCCACCACAAGTGAAAATATTCACCCAGTTCTCCACACCCTCTGTAACATAGGGGAGAATGAGTGGGGGAACATTTGTGGAGTCGGGTTTGGGTGTTATTCCACCTCAAATAGACAATTCATGGTTGCCAGGATATAGTCAAAGACCTCTGTGTCAGTTGGCCACTGTGATGGAACCTTGGGGCTTATTTTACGTACTTTCCTTGGTACCAGTCCCTATGTAAATACACTGCCAGAACAATAAACTGCCAGAAAAATGTTCTTGTCAACTGTAGGCAAGGTTTATGATAACAACCAAAGCCATAGGAATTAATCTTTCACTGGTAGGGAATTGATGTGCAAGCATTACAGGTAAGCACAGTGAACAGCGTGTATATATTGCAGGCATGCAGGCTATACTCTGGAGGGAGTGTACATTTTTCCCAGAATGCTAGCCTGGGTGAGATGAGAGATCTAGGAGGCTGTTCACTTTAGTGCTCTAGAGCACTGAAGCATTATTTTTAATTTTTTTGCTGGTGCCTGGATTTCTATGGAGCGCCAGGCAGGTAAGGTTGGTAGTGGGACCTGCCATTCCCTTCCCTCCAGGCCAGGGTTTGCCTACTTTGTCTCAGCCACACAGGGGGCTGGGCCTTGTTCATCAGTGGATAGAGAAGCCTGCTTTTGTCCTGCAGACAGTGGTAAAGCTGTGGTGAGACAGTCAGTCTCAATCGTGGAGCCTGAGAGAGACTATGTTGCATGCCTAAACAAAATGGACTAAACCCTTTTTTATTTCACCTAAGAACTGTTTCCAGCGTCGGTCATTGCCGCTAGCAACCCCGATCCTGGCAATATATATATATATATATATATATATATATATATATATATCCAAAATATGAGATAAGAGGTAGTTGCACTTGCAGCTATGCATATGACATAAGGGACTGTAGTTATGTACGTAGCCTAAATCTAGGTGAACTAATCTAGTTAGCAAAATAGTTTTGTTATTAGGACATACTTAATTGTTTTGTAGGGACATAGTGCATACTTTATCACCCAATCACAGTGACAGCAGCATGTCAATGTGTAAGAGGAAAGTCACTCACAATCTTCAGAGGTGGCAATGCTTAGGACAATGCCACTTGCATGGTAGGAGCAAGCTCACCGGCAAGACCAGGTACGACTAGGAACTAGTGTCTCATAACTTAAGACACATTTCTAACAACCACCTCTCAACAAAAAAAAAAGCTAGAGTATTTGGAACCTGAAGTTAGAGATAGCACACATTTGCCAATATATGGCTAATAATTCTGTTTTCCTTTCTCTCAAGGAATATATTAATTATCTGACATTTTAACAGCAGTAAAAAAAAAACTGTTGGTCTCCTGTACTTTATACCTAATTGGGGATGCCCCACTGCACAAACATCTTCCACATACCATTTTCTTGAAAACACAATTTCAGGACCCTCTTACTGCTGCTTAGTCTGTGACAATCATATTTAAATCATACATTTTATATCCAGCATAGTGCATGGATATTATGTGTAAATGAACCACCTCCATACTTTTGTATCTTGTGCACCTGTTTCAAGTTTAAGCTTGCGATTCCAATGTAAATTGATAACGTGCAATTTATGATGTGATGCCATTCATATACAAACCATTCATAAAGATGCCTGGGGCACTTTCACATAGGACAGTCTCTCTGTCGCAAAGTTTCTGTTTTTAAAGCATATCAGACATCTGCTTTGATGCAAAAGGTAACACGAATATACAAATATTTTCCTGTTATTTTTACAAAATACAGTGCTGGAAAATCAGCTGTTATGGTCCTTCAAAAGGACAATCCACAAACAAGGGAAATAGCTACTTAGGCCCTTATTTAAGAAGGAATAGGGTCAGGTAGCGCCTGGTTAATGAGAGGTAGCGACTGATAGCGACTGGTCAACGCTGGACACGGCACGCAATTACACATTTATCAAGCAGAATCTGTTGAGCGACTAGGATAGCGCCATGTAGCGTCTGATTCATCATTTTTACAGCCTCAGCGAACAGCGCCGGCTTTCAGCCTTGCACAGCGCCAGGTATGACCTCTCGCTACCTGGCGCTCTCCCATACATTTCAATGGACGATCCTTTTCTTCTCTTTAAACGGGTTTTTTCTTTCCAAAAAATCACAAATAATTCTGTGACCTCTTCTGGCATTGAAATAGCAGTTTTTTCATAATTTTTTCATTTTTAAAATATCTCCTCAAAAATGACATTACAGGTCTGGCATTAAAGTGTTCATGTTACAATGTAATTCCATATGTTTTCGCTTTGTTACTAGTTGATAGATGCTTGAAAACACACTTTAAACACACCGCCTCCTGCGCTCTGGGCTTCAAACAACATTTTTCAGTGCCAGAGATTTTTGCAGCTGTTTGTTTCCTGAATATGGTTTGAGTCGGTCGCTATGAGCAGTCGCTAACATACGCTCTCATACAGCGCTGTACTGGTCAAATAGCGACTCCCTGCAATGGATTCACCATTACTGAACAGCGACTGAGTCGCTATAAAGTAGCGACCCACGGCTGAGCACTGCGACTACTAGCGGACGCTCTGAAAATGCCTGCTACAGACGCTCATCTGTCGCTACCTGCCGCTAATGATGAATCAGCCTGTCCATCTAAAGTTGTGTACAGACATAAAACTGTTTACATGCTGTGCTACAGCTAATAGAACCTGCATGTACAGATAAAAAGTTCTGGTCAAGTGTAGATTCAGATAGGAAAGGGCTCAGAAATGGATGAGGCACAAAGAGCTACAGGTCAGACTGAGGTACTGAAGAAAAAGGTTACAGGGCAGGGTGCACTGTAGCAACCAAATATTTAAAGTCAAAAACATCAGCTTCACTCATGGGCTCTCACCCCAGTAATCTATTAAAAACGTAATATCAAAAGCCATTCTTAAAACCAAGGCATCGGCCATGTAACATGTTTCAGACCGGTGCCTTTACTCATACAGCTAACATATGCATCTTACTTTGTATTTGCAATGCCTCTTTGTGGGAAATGCGAAAGATTGTCGGTTGGGATGCAGCTCATATGAAAGGTTGAAGGCTGGAAAGATTAAAGAAGGCTGCTGTTAATGACTGCGCTACGATACAGAATTGCCAGAGGCTGGATGTTTGTTGAGAGTCAGGTTCTAGTACACATTTGAAAGGCGGTTTGTTTAACAGATGATGTTGGCAACTGGCAAGCTGTGGTTTTGCAAGCCTCTAGGTAGGTGAGACAGTCCCACATTCATTTAAATTAAATAAAGGAGCTATATTGCAAAATCTAATTTTTAGGATTCAAATACATTTTCTGGATAGTGAGAGGAGGAGCTACTTACACTCAAACTAATCAAAAATCCTGTCAAGCTTGTGGTCTCCTTCTAGGGGTAATATAATCAATGGGTTACAGTTTTTTGGGCATACCATTCACCATTAACAGGGGTTACCTGTTTCATTCCAATGCCAGGGTCCTGAGCTAGCCTGCGTAGAGCAGCAGCATTAACCAGTCTAAATATCTGTCCAAAGCATTGCATCAGAGGATCTCTAACAACAAAAAGCTGCACAGCACAGCACAGCACAGGCCAGCTCAGGGAATAGGTCATTAGTTGAGAAAATATCCCCTGTAAAAGCAGAATGGTTTGTTCAAAACCTGTCACCCCAGAATTCCTGTTTTATACAGGGTGTTTAGGCACCCCCTCCTTTTGGTATCTAGCATATTTATTTGAATTTTTGGATTGAACTATTTTTGTTTTCAGGGTAGCACTCCTTTAAGTGAAAGTTGGCTCCATCGTAAAGCTATACCACGGGGTGCTCTGCGAGTAGTTGAGCATCAAATACACAGGTCTACAAAAAATATTTTTTGTAATCATTGCAGATGACTTTGTACTTTCTGAATCAGCTTTGTGTCCTAAATTTCAAAAATGTGCATTGTTTTTCTGTAGCACATAGAGCAGCATAATTATTATGGTATAGGAAATATACTGGCAACATTAAAGCGGTCCTTCACTCTGAATAAGAATCTATCTTATATTTTTCCCACACCCTGTGGGATCCTACCTGCATCTAGTGCATGTTATGAACATTTAAACATCCAAGATAGTGGCTCATGGAACATCAGGCAGCCTGCAAACAGGAAGTGCCTTCTGACTGTGCTGCTCTGCATTCTGGGATAGCTGACCTTTTCCTGACCCCAGCTCTGCTCTGTCTGAGCAAAGCACAGCTATAACTTGCCCCACTGTACTTTATCCCATTCTCCTGTCCTCAGTAAGTGTGATGCTTCTGAGTCAAGATGGCGGCGTCCTGAACAGAGTTGCAGCCCAGTGGGGGAAAGAATAATAAGTAAGTGACTAAAAACTTAAAATATATTAATTTTAGATGCTTGGGAATCGTTTTATAAGAGTTTGGAGGTTTCAATAAATCATAGTAAATGTCCGGTTTAAGAAAACAGTAATCTACATATCAGAAGAAATGCTTGGCCTTACAACAGTTTTTATTGAACCAAAATAATTTTGCATGCAAAATGGAAACCAAAATATGAGCAAAACACAATGCGAGTGGGAGCACTGAAGAGAAAACGGGCTCAGCTCGGCTGGGCAAGAGACACGAGTTTAGAAGCCATCTGTGGACATCTTGTTGGGGGGGAAAGTGGCTTTGCTGTGGTAAGAGCGGAGAGCAGGGAGCGTGGCCACCTGTGTGTAAGGGAAGCCGACTTCGTCCAGCAAAAGTGGGGGGACTCCCATCTCCCAGATTTGCCATCTCCTGAAAGCACAGGGACCGACAGTGGGGAGGGCTCAGTCCTGTGCTTGACAAATGTGAGCCGGAGCAGGGAAGATCAGCTTTTGAAAAACTCCTTACAATTTAAAACCTCAGCTGCCGATAGTGTCCCCCTGAAATATTCCCTACAGGTCCAACCTAAAACTTCAGCTGCTGATAATGTACTCCAGCAAGGAAGGGTCCTCTATCATCATAGAAGGTACTGAACTATTTTAGGAAAATTTAAATGACTCTGAATTAAAATTAAAAAGTGGGGACGATATTATTGCATTAAATAAGTGCAATGTTGGCCTAACTTCTTCAACATCTAGGAAGAGTAACCCTCCTTGGATTGACCAAATAGTGGAGGTGTTCGATCAGAGACTTGAAGCAAAATTTAAAATATTGGCTTTCTCTCTATTTGATCTAAAGAGTATTATTGGGGACATAGGTGCCAGAATTGAGCTAGTAGAAACAAAAATGGACCATCCCATCAAAAATGTGAACTCCCATGTGGATCAGATCGAGAAAATGAAACAAGATCTAAAGGAAGTCCACTTGAAAATTGGTGACCTGGGGCTGAGGCACAAAAATGTTCACATTGAAGGCCTCTTGGAAACGGTTAAAGATCTGGAGGCCTTTACAAATGAACTTTTTTCAATTTTCATTCCAGACATTGATGTCTCATATAGGGAAATAGACCAGGTCCATAGGTCTTTGAGGGCTTAAAATAAAGAAGGTCTGAATAGGGATATTATTATAAGGCCTCACTATTACTTTATTGAAGAAAATATTATTAAGACAGCCAGAGATATAGGAGGAGTTTAGGAGGTTGTGGTTGTGGAGGTTAGGGACATAAAAGTGCAGATTTTTGTGGATGTAGTCCCAGTGATTCTGCAGAAAAGAAAATCATTGGAAATCCTACAAATGTAAGGGATTGACAATAAATGGCTATATCCATTCAAGCTCTTATTTCATTATATAGATCAGTCCCAAACAATGTCCTTGTTGTGGGAGAGGAAAGTTATTTTTTAAGGCCCTATGGCTTTGCGACAAGGATACAACAGTAAGCCCCTCCCCCATTAGATCAATTTTCCCAATATGGCATTAGTCCTTTCAGAGAACTAGGGGTAATAACGTTGAAGAGAAATTATTATTGATCAAATATTTTTATGAATATGGGCCTATGTAGCGGTGTAACATTGACTAATGATCTGTATAACTTGTTTAAATTGTTTATGGTGTGAGTGGGGCCCAAGGTAATTTACTGTGTGTTTAACTTAAGTTGTTAATATTTATGCCTGATGGGAATTAGGCTTTAGTATGAACACTCCCTATTTCCTCCCCTTTTTATACATTACATTATCATTTTATACAGGCATTATAATTGTAAAGTGAAGGGGGGTGCTGAGATTGACTTATACACATTCATTTTCTATAGAACATGATGGAATATGGATAGGAATAGGAATAGGGGAGGGTTGGAATTAGCACAAGGAAGTGGAGGATTTAAGGGATGTAGGGATGACATTTTTGGCACTATTGTAAGTATATGTTCACTATATGTAATTGAGCTCTATAATAAAGGTATATGGGGTCTGAATAGTTTGAGAAGGTGGATACAGTTGATGGGTAAGGTATAACACTTATGAGATTTATGATATTGATATATATATAGATAGTATATGGAAGGGAGAGTTATGCTTTCTATACTCTCTTGTTTTTTTATTTCCTTTTTTCTCTTTCTTCCTCCTTATCTGTTCCTGTTCCTCGCTCCCCGGCCAATTTTCTTTTGGTGGGAGGGTTGATCAGGTATATTCTGGGGGTGGAGGGGTGAAGGGAGGTTTTCTACCTTGCCTCTCCACTCCCAGAAAATAGGGGGGAGGAAGAGAAAAGGAAAGAAAACCTTCTTTTTTGTTCCTTCCCACTCCCCTCTCCTCATCCCCTTTCTCTCCAGGGGGCTGGGGTTGACTGGGTACATGGGGGAATTTTTTCCCTCATCCCCCCCTCCTGGAATAATAATACAATAATTGGCACTCACCTAAAGTTTTCTTAAGGGGTAAATTGATTCAAGTGACCTCCAGGCTAATAGAAATGCATTGACTAAAATTGAGGAGCTTAGAACAGAGATATATTTTCTATTAACAACTAGAGCAGAAAAGTCTCTTAGATGGGGCAGAGCCAAACTATACTTAGCTAGATAAGCCTGAGCAATTGATTGTTCTAACTCAAAACCCTGAAAAAGTCCGGGCACAGTTTTTTGATTTCTACACCTCCTTGTACTCAAGTAAAACAAATCTGAGCAAGATGGCCATCAATGATTGGCTATCGGAGGTGGGAGTTAAACAGCTCCCCGAGTAATAATGAGAGATAATGGAAGAGGATGTTACACAGGGGGAAATGTTACTAACCAGTAATATTCAGAATATTGGGGGGCAAGGGCACCTGGTCCTGAAAGATTTTCCGGGCAATATTACAAACAATATGGGGAGATTCTATCCACCCCCCATTAAGCCCTGTGGCCTAACAGCATTAAAAAGGTAAATCAATTTTAGATGCAAACAGAAGCATTATAGGCTAATATTATTGTTATACCTGGAAAAGTTAAGTTAAAGTTAAGTTGTTAAGCCTGCCAATTATAGGCCAATCTCTTTGATTAATGAAGATCTAAAACTCCTCACCAGGCTAATGGCTAGGTTAAATTCTTTTTTGGCTGAGATTGTCCAGCCTAAGGTGGGCTTTGTTCCAAGAAGGCAACTTGGGACAGACAAACAAGAAAGCTTACGATTTGGTTTCTTTACTGGAAGGGAGATTGAGAGGATGCACGGGGTAAGAAATGGTGCTTTCAGTGGATGTCCAAAAGGCATGTGATACTTTATGGTGGAGATATATCCAGATAGTCCTAAAGAAAATTGGGTTTGGGGAACTGTTTATGAACTTTTTAGGGGCTTATATTCTGATCCAAAAGCTGCAATTTTAATCAATGGATTTAGCTCTGACCTTCTGGACAGCCACTGTGGCACCAGACAGGAGTGTCCTCTTCTACTGGGCATCGTCTTACTGGCAATGGAACCTTTAGAAGAAAGACTAAGATCATTGAAGCTATTTAAGTGGGTCACATGTGGTAAGATAGAGCATAAATGTGCTCTCTTTGCGGATTACCTACTCCTGTTCATAACCACCCAGAGACCTCTTTACCAGCTATTATGAAGATACTTGATCAATTCTCAAGAGTCTCTGGGCTGGGGGAAAACAGGACCAAGTCATAGGATTTAAGTATTAATGTTACACTCGAGCTCCAAAAGAAACTACAAGCTCTGACAGGGATTCAATGGACATCCTCAGATATTACATATCTGTAGATAAAATTGATGTAAAAATAATTAATGCTTATAAAAGCAATGACCCCCCCTCTATTTAGAAAATCAAAGGAGGAACTACTGAGATATATCGCTCTCATAGATTGAAAGAATTAGTGCAGTTAAAATGAATTTATGTCCTAAACTGCTATACTATTTCGGTGCTTTCCCCATAGCAGTAGATCTAAAGTATTTGGAAGTAAAGCAGAAAGCCATTTTGAACTTTTTTTGGCAAGAGAAATATAGAATAATTAATAAGAAGACTCTTTATCCACATAAAGGTCAGGGAGGACTAGGAGTTCTCTGTATAACCAAATATTATCGCGGCAAGGCTACATCAAATTTCAACCATATATTAGAAAAAAATGTCTGGGATGGGTCTTGGTGGAAGCAGAAGCTTGTAGGCCTGTTTCTATAGACTCTTTATTCTGGGTAAACAGGAAATATCGGCCTTGAACCCAATGCCCTACCTTAATTGATTGAATGAACATATGGGACAGGGTTAACAGAATTAGCCCCATGGTATCAAAGATGGCCCCTTTGAGACCTATTTTTGATCATTCCAGCTTTAATCCTGTAATGGAAGGAGGAGATAAGCGGTGGAGTAAGGCCACTTCTACTCTCAGAAGAAGATTTTAACAATAAATCAACTGAAAGATCTTATGTCTCTAGAAGAAAATGTTAGAGCAGTACAGGTTTTACACTATGTTTGCTCTAGAGAGGGAGGGGGAAGTAGTGGGGAACCCACATGGTACAAAAAATATTGCCAGTAAATTTGGGATGATGCAGGGGGTATTTCCCAGATTTATTCAACCTTAATAAGACTATAAGGGAAACTTCCCTACATGGAGGCATGGAATAGAGACCTAGAAAGTTGTTTACCAAGGGAATGATGGACTAAGAGAGTCAAGAATATTTGCATAAGCTATATGAACAGTTAACTTATTGAACCAGGTCTAAAATGTTTAACAAGTTGGTCCCAGACAGATTACAAAGAGACCCTTTAGATAAGAGAGCTAGATGCTTTAGAGGTTTCAATGTCAAGGGGGATCTATTACATATCTGGTGGCTCACCCCGAAAGCCAGGACATATTGGAATGGGGTTTTTCATTTAGTTAGGAAAGTTTTACAAATTTCTGTGTCATGTGATCCCCAAGTGGCATTGTTTGGAGCTGCGGTACCCAAAGTAGTTGCTAAGCAATTATATTGTTTAGCATTCAAAACAACTGACATATTTTCATAACTTTCCTTTAGATGACATGAGTGAGAGATAGGGATTGATGGTTTCATATTTCTATTGTGAAGCAACACTACTTTCAAACGTCTTTGGGATGAGTCAATAAACAAGCGCCAATCTGCAACAAAGTACTCCTTGATTCAGTTCTTCAGAGGCCATCCACCTTGTTACAGAACATCGTTGGTCGATCAAGTGTGAAAGAAATTGTGTTAAAGTGTCACTTCTATTTCAGTAATAACACACTTTGTAAAATTGCACAGAGCTCCAAATAGGTGAGAGTAGCTTAGGGCACGGTGATTGCAAAACACATGCACTTCAAATGCAAGATCCACCAATGTGCCCCTCACCGAAATGACAGGTTCTTACCAAACATCATCAGTAAGTAAGCACGTAGATCTACAGAGTAGTGTGTAGATATATAGGCGGTTCTCCAGGATTTCCACATATATATGCACTCACAATCTTTAATACAAACCATCACACTTTCCCTTGTCCTATGGTGCATGTGCAAGCTCTGGTCCAATCAGAGCTGTTTGCTGTACATAATTATTCTCAGCAAATGGCTCTGCAGTTTGCAGTTACTTTCACCTATTTGGAGCTCTGTGCAATTTTACATTGTTGTTTTGGACTGAACTTTTGGGATGAGAGGTTCAGCACGTGGAGCACCTTTTTAAGGACATTTTTTAAGATAAGGGGTTAAATGAATTAAGATATTGAGCCATATATGACAATAACACACTTTGACATCGTCATAAAGAATATTCTTCTGTTTCAGCCTAGATGCAAGTTCAGGTTTATCTTTCGACAATGAAAGGTCTCTGATGAGATCATTTAATTCATGTTGAGTAAAGCGCTCTGGCTGCTCTGCTCCTCCATAAGGTACATACTCATCAGGACTTTAGGTCTCCATGTCTTCACCAGTAGATTCAGTTCCACAGTCCACATGTTCTACTTCAATTTCTTCCAACCCAGACTCTGGTGGTACAGGAACTGGCAAGGTATCATCATGTGGAGCTGGCCTAATTGCAGATTCTAGTTCAGGGTAATCTTATGTTTGTTCTTTGTAGAAAAGCCCTTGAGTTTGACAAAATAAAAGTAGCAGTCATCAATATAAATTTTGGGTTTTCCAAATCATGGGAACAGTAAGGTATAAGGTATAACCACTTTCCCTGTTATTAAACCAGTAGCGAATGTGTGTGTGTGTGTGTGTGTGTGTGTGTGTGTGTGTGTGTGTGTGTAAATGTTTTGTGTTGATCAGTGTTATTGGATTCATATATATATAAATATATATATATATATATATATATATATATATATACACACACACACACACACACACACACACACACACACACACACACACAGATCGGGGAGGAAAAACAGACTGGTATCCCTATTCTGGCAAGCTAAATCAGTCTGCAATCAAAGCATGCAGACCTCACTAATTGGGTGCTTTTCTTGTTTTAATATGAGATTTAAGACGCATTAGGCTGAGAACAATTAAGATAAGTTCATGTCCTGGCATCCATTTCTTTCTAAGGCCCTGCACTCTACATCATCCAGAATTACAGATCCAGATTTAAAAAGGCAATAACCTAGCCTATATACTGAGAATTTGGCAGTTCAAAAGGGTAAACTCGTCTTTCATATTTTTTGTGTAATAGGAGAGGTATAGCAGTGCTAATTTAGCTGCCAGTGACATCAGAGGATGAATTTTATGCACACATGCTAAGCAAGTCTGGTAATAACTAGAGAAAAGGAAGTACAGAAAATGATAAGGAAAACAATATACCAAGTGCACTGATTATACCAATTTACTATTTTATGAGTTACTGTTTTTATTATCTTTCGTCAAAATAAATCTAAGTGGGATTCTCTGCTCTTATTGACCCAACTATTAGATTACTCCCTGGGAATCATAAATGTACAGCTATCATCACTGACATGTATGTAACAGCACTGGATTGCTAAATTCTGCCCTATGTGTTAGGTATGTGCAGCCATATCTGTGATTTGGCATGCTGGTTCCATGTTTCTTATATTCCTATGGCTCTGTCTTGGCAAAGTATAAGTGGCTTTCCTGGCCTTTAGTAAAACTCTTAGTATACGTTCTACTTTCAAGTCCCAGAATCCTTCCACTCATTAGCAGCTTTGGATAAACAATGCAGCACTAATGACCTCCCCAGGTGAGAACACTACCAGTAACCGAAATAAAAACCCCTCATATGTTAAGAATTACCACATTGGTTGCAAACTTTTTGTTTTTGGATGGTCCTTCTATTGCGTAATCTGATTTACAAGTACCCAAATAAGGTGTCACTAAGCTAATCTTTTTAACCGAGAGTTATGCCAGATAAAACAACATATTCCAACACTGTTGGTCATTGAAGCTATAGCTTGAAATGCCCTAGCAGCTTTTTAAATAAAGGTCTGACTTAGAGTGGTAATAAAGGTAAAGTAATGTGGAGTTACATTTAGTAGTGAACAGCATTTTCTGTGTAAAATCGTACTAGTCCTTAAAACATTCAGAAACTACAGTAAAAATAACGTGTTATACTCCTATTTCATTGGACATCCATCCACATTAAGCAGATGAGAACAAGCACCGAGCTTTACACTTAAGCCCAGCTTTCAGTACTACAGAAACAGCAGATTAAGCTACAGCAGGAGGCAATTCTTCAAACACATGTAATGACCACTGCAGAGGAGTTAGTTTTAGAATAACTCTAAAAAATCTTAAACCGTAATTACTCTTTTACTTGATAACATCTTGGAAAGGATCCCGTATAAATATCAGTGAAATCTGATCTGCATGATCCATGCTGTTTAGTAGGCATTAGAACTGGGACTGATAGCACTGACGGTGTTTGACGGCTCTTGGAAATTCAAGAGCCTTGAGGCACGGTTAACCTATCCAGGCCAACCATGGAGGAATGAATATAGCAAAAGATTTGTCATGGTAATGTTATACATACTACTGAAGAAAAGAGCACCATTGAGATATAGACATCATGTTTTGTCTTCTGCTTAAAACTGTTCTACAAAGCCAATTCAATTCTGACATTCTAATTGTTATTTTTCGAATCTGATTGGTCAGATTCTCCTATTATTATGATGTTTTGGGCAGAATATACATTTCAGTTCTTCTATTTCATTAATATTATTTGTACATTTCTCTGTCACTGGAAAAAAAAGCTTCCGTCATGTAAATTAGGCTAGACTTACCCTATGCAACATCTGGGCTAAGCAAATGGAATTTCAACTGATGCAATCACTGTAATTCGGACTAATGAAAAAAGAACTGACGCTATCAGTTTGACAGGTCCCTATGCAATATATTTTTCATGAATGCACATAACGTGTATGTCCAGATTTATACTGGTACATTTTAAATCAGATGATAAAATGTGGGCTCCTACCATAAAGCTACAGTCACACTGGTACTATAATTTTATTTTAAATGATTTTGTAATGGTTGGTGCACATGAAACCTTCCTAGATTGTATATATGTTAGTTCATGCAGATAACCATTTTGATTTAGGTATTTTCAAACTGCTTGTCTGTACAATATACCCAAAAGTGTTTGTATCCATCACAATGACAGTGAAAACATGTAGTTAATTACCAGCTATTCATTGCTAGGAGAGTCTTGGCTTTAGTGTCCACCTAACTCTCAGTCACAGACCTTATACTGGTAACAACTGCTACAAGCAAAGGGAAATAGAAAAAAACTTCCAAAATGGCCAAGAAATGTGTTTCCATTAGTAGGTGCAGCTCTAGACACACAGTGTAGAGCATTGGGTCAGATTGAGATAGCAGTAAGGGCCAGCAGTTTGCTCAACCAAACCCTCAATCTTCACTGGATAAATGACTTTGTAAATTTTGTTTCAATTCTTTTTATTACATTTTTGAAAAATTCAAACAAGTAAAAAATGAAACTTTTTATCACCCCAGCTTATCATGCACGCATACATCTATATATATATATATATATATATATATATATATAGATATACTCTCTTCTCTCCCCCCCCCCCTAAATATTATCCAGGGGTTCCAAATCTGTTGGAATTGTTCTTGGGAATTGTATGTTACGCGAGAGAGTTTCTCATTTATCATTATTAGTGATGAGCGAGTAGTATTCGACCGAGCCGGTATTCGATCGAATACTACGCTGTTCGTCATACTCGATTTCGATCGAGTACAGCGGCGATGGCGCACTCACAATTCGTTTCCCCTCCCACCTTCCCTGGCGCGTTTTTTACACCAATCACCATGCAGGGGGGGTGGGACAGGTCCTGGGAGGACGCTGGCATCGCGAAAACGGCGTCTACACGCATTGGCTGGAAAAACCATGTGACCTCGAATATACAAAACTCAGCACTTCCTCTTTGTCAGCATTAGCAGCTTGAACTTAGTGAGGGACAGACGCTCACACCAGGGAAAGACAGGCTGTCGCAGGCAGGGCCCCAGAAGCTCGGAATATCGCTTTTACCACCATCTATACCAGCTACCAGAAGACAAGACAGTCCTTAAGAGCCCTTATTAGGGCTGCTACGCTGAACAGTATATAGCTCATATTCTATGTAGTCAGGCAGGGCCCCAGAAGCTCAGAATATACCTTTTACCACCATATATACCAGCTACCAGAAGACAAGACAGTCCTTAATAGCCCTTATTAGGGCTGCTACGCTGAACAGTATATAGCTCATTTTCTATTTAGTCAGGCAGGGCACCAGAAGCTCAGAATATACCTTTTACCACCATATATACCAGCTACCAGAAGACAAGACAGTCCTTAATAGCCCTTATTAGGGCTGCTACGCTGAACAGTATATAGCTCATTTTCTATTTAGTCAGGCAGGGCCCCAGAAGCTCAGAATATACCTTTTACCACCATATATACCAGCTACCAGAAGACAAGACAGTCCTTAATAGCCCTTATTAGGGCTGCTACGCTGAACAGTATATAGCTCATTTTCTATTTAGTCAGGCAGGGCCCCAGAAGCTCAGAATATACCTTTTACCACCATATATACCAGCTACCAGAAGACAAGACAGTCCTTAAGAGCCCTTATTAGGGCTGCTACGCTGAACAGTATATAGCTCATTTTCTATTTAGTCAGGCAGGGCCCCAGAAGCTCAGAATATACCTTTTACCACCATATATACCAGCTACCAGAAGACAAGACAGTCCTTAATAGCCCTTATTAGGGCTGCTACGCTGAACAGTATATAGCTCATTTTCTATTTAGTCAGGCAGGGTCCCAGAAGCTCAGAATATACCTTTTACCACCATATATACCAGCTACCAGAAGACAAGACAGTCCTTAATAGCCCTTATTAGGGCTGCTACGCTGAACAGTATATAGCTCATTTTCTATTTAGTCAGGCAGGGCCCCAGAAGCTCAGAATATACCTTTTACCACCATATATACCAGCTACCAGAAGACAAGACAGTCCTTAAGAGCCCTTATTAGGGCTGCTACGCTGAACAGTATATAGCTCATTTTCTATTTAGTCAGGCAGGGCCCCAGAAGCTCAGAATATACCTTTTACCACCATATATACCAGCTACCAGAAGACAAGACAGTCCTTAATAGCCCTTATTAGGGCTGCTACGCTGAACAGTATATAGCTCATTTTCTATTTAGTCAGGCAGGGTCCCAGAAGCTCAGAATATACCTTTTACCACCATATATACCAGCTACCAGAAGACAAGACAGTCCTTAATAGCCCTTATTAGGGCTGCTACGCTGAACAGTATATAGCTCATTTTCTATTTAGTCAGGCAGGGCCCCAGAAGCTCAGAATATACCTTTTACCACCATATATACCAGCTACCAGAAGACAAGACAGTCCTTAATAGCCCTTATTAGGGCTGCTACGCTGAACAGTATATAGCTCATTTTCTATTTAGTCAGGCAGGGCCCCAGAAGCTCAGAATATACCTTTTACCACCATATATACCAGCTACCAGAAGACAAGACAGTCCTTAATAGCCCTTATTAGGGCTGCTACGCTGAACAGTATATAGCTCATTTTCTATTTAGTCAGGCAGGGCCCCAGAAGCTCAGAATATACCTTTTACCACCATATATACCAGCTACCAGAAGACAAGACAGTCCTTAAGAGCCATTATTAGGGCTGCTACGCTGAACAGTATATAGCTCATATTCTATGTAGTCAGGCAGGGCCCCAGAAGCTCAGAATATACCTTTTACCACCATATATACCAGCTACCAGAAGACAAGACAGTCCTTAATAGCCCTTATTAGGGCTGCTACGCTGAACAGTATATAGCTCATTTTCTATTTAGTCAGGCAGGGCCCCAGAAGCTCAGAATATACCTTTTACCACCATATATACCAGCTACCAGAAGACAAGACAGTCCTTAATAGCCCTTATTAGGGCTGCTACGCTGAACAGTATATAGCTCATTTTCTATTTAGTCAGGCAGGGCCCCAGAAGCTCAGAATATACCTTTTACCACCATATATACCAGCTACCAGAAGACAAGACAGTCCTTAATAGCCCTTATTAGGGCTGCTACGCTGAACAGTATATAGCTCATTTTCTATTTAGTCAGGCAGGGCCCCAGAAGCTCAGAATATACCTTTTACCACCATATATACCAGCTACCAGAAGACAAGACAGTCCTTAAGAGCCCTTATTAGGGCTGCTACGCTGAACAGTATATAGCTCATATTCTATGTAGTCAGGCAGGGCCCCAGAAGCTCAGAATATACCTTTTACCACCATATATACCAGCTACCAGAAGACAAGACAGTCCTTAATAGCCCTTATTAGGGCTGCTACGCTGAACAGTATATAGCTCATTTTCTATTTAGTCAGGCAGGGCCCCAATAGCTCAGAATATACCTTTTACCACCATATATACCAGCTACCAGAAGACAAGACAGTCCTTAATAGCCCTTATTAGGGCTGCTACGCTGAACAGTATATAGCTCATTTTCTATTTAGTCAGGCAGGGCCCCAGAAGCTCAGAATATACCTTTTACCACCATATATACCAGCTACCAGAAGACAAGACAGTCCTTAAGAGCCCTTATTAGGGCTGCTACGCTGAACAGTATATAGCTCATTTTCTATTTAGTCAGGCAGGGCCCCAGAAGCTCAGAATATACCTTTTACCACCATATATACCAGCTACCAAAAGACAAGACAGTCCTTAATAGCCCTTATTAGGGCTGCTACGCTGAACAGTATATAGCTCATTTTCTATTTAGTCAGGCAGGGCCCCAGAAGCTCAGAATATACCTTTTACCACCATATATACCAGCTACCAGAAGACAAGACAGTCCTTAATAGCCCTTATTAGGGCTGCTACGCTGAACAGTATATAGCTCATTTTCTATTTAGTCAGGCAGGGCACCAGAAGCTCAGAATATACCTTTTACCACCATATATACCAGCTACCAGAAGACAAGACAGTCCTTAATAGCCCTTATTAGGGCTGCTACGCTGAACAGTATATAGCTCATTTTCTATTTAGTCAGGCAGGGCCCCAGAAGCTCAGAATATACCTTTTACCACCATATATACCAGCTACCAGAAGACAAGACAGTCCTTAATAGCCCTTATTAGGGCTGCTACGCTGAACAGTATATAGCTCATTTTCTATTTAGTCAGGCAGGGCCCCAGAAGCTCAGAATATACCTTTTACCACCATATATACCAGCTACCAGAAGACAAGACAGTCCTTAAGAGCCCTTATTAGGGCTGCTACGCTGAACAGTATATAGCTCATTTTCTATTTAGTCAGGCAGGGCCCCAGAAGCTCAGAATATACCTTTTACCACCATATATACCAGCTACCAGAAGACAAGACAGTCCTTAATAGCCCTTATTAGGGCTGCTACGCTGAACAGTATATAGCTCATTTTCTATTTAGTCAGGCAGGGTCCCAGAAGCTCAGAATATACCTTTTACCACCATATATACCAGCTACCAGAAGACAAGACAGTCCTTAATAGCCCTTATTAGGGCTGCTACGCTGAACAGTATATAGCTCATTTTCTATTTAGTCAGGCAGGGCCCCAGAAGCTCAGAATATACCTTTTACCACCATATATACCAGCTACCAGAAGACAAGACAGTCCTTAAGAGCCCTTATTAGGGCTGCTACGCTGAACAGTATATAGCTCATTTTCTATTTAGTCAGGCAGGGCCCCAGAAGCTCAGAATATACCTTTTACCACCATATATACCAGCTACCAGAAGACAAGACAGTCCTTAATAGCCCTTATTAGGGCTGCTACGCTGAACAGTATATAGCTCATTTTCTATTTAGTCAGGCAGGGTCCCAGAAGCTCAGAATATACCTTTTACCACCATATATACCAGCTACCAGAAGACAAGACAGTCCTTAATAGCCCTTATTAGGGCTGCTACGCTGAACAGTATATAGCTCATTTTCTATTTAGTCAGGCAGGGCCCCAGAAGCTCAGAATATACCTTTTACCACCATATATACCAGCTACCAGAAGACAAGACAGTCCTTAATAGCCCTTATTAGGGCTGCTACGCTGAACAGTATATAGCTCATTTTCTATTTAGTCAGGCAGGGCCCCAGAAGCTCAGAATATACCTTTTACCACCATATATACCAGCTACCAGAAGACAAGACAGTCCTTAATAGCCCTTATTAGGGCTGCTACGCTGAACAGTATATAGCTCATTTTCTATTTAGTCAGGCAGGGCCCCAGAAGCTCAGAATATACCTTTTACCACCATATATACCAGCTACCAGAAGACAAGACAGTCCTTAAGAGCCATTATTAGGGCTGCTACGCTGAACAGTATATAGCTCATATTCTATGTAGTCAGGCAGGGCCCCAGAAGCTCAGAATATACCTTTTACCACCATATATACCAGCTACCAGAAGACAAGACAGTCCTTAATAGCCCTTATTAGGGCTGCTACGCTGAACAGTATATAGCTCATTTTCTATTTAGTCAGGCAGGGCCCCAGAAGCTCAGAATATACCTTTTACCACCATATATACCAGCTACCAGAAGACAAGACAGTCCTTAATAGCCCTTATTAGGGCTGCTACGCTGAACAGTATATAGCTCATTTTCTATTTAGTCAGGCAGGGCCCCAGAAGCTCAGAATATACCTTTTACCACCATATATACCAGCTACCAGAAGACAAGACAGTCCTTAATAGCCCTTATTAGGGCTGCTACGCTGAACAGTATATAGCTCATTTTCTATTTAGTCAGGCAGGGCCCCAGAAGCTCAGAATATACCTTTTACCACCATATATACCAGCTACCAGAAGACAAGACAGTCCTTAAGAGCCCTTATTAGGGCTGCTACGCTGAACAGTATATAGCTCATATTCTATGTAGTCAGGCAGGGCCCCAGAAGCTCAGAATATACCTTTTACCACCATATATACCAGCTACCAGAAGACAAGACAGTCCTTAATAGCCCTTATTAGGGCTGCTACGCTGAACAGTATATAGCTCATTTTCTATTTAGTCAGGCAGGGCCCCAATAGCTCAGAATATACCTTTTACCACCATATATACCAGCTACCAGAAGACAAGACAGTCCTTAATAGCCCTTATTAGGGCTGCTACGCTGAACAGTATATAGCTCATTTTCTATTTAGTCAGGCAGGGCCCCAGAAGCTCAGAATATACCTTTTACCACCATATATACCAGCTACCAGAAGACAAGACAGTCCTTAATAGCCCTTATTAGGGCTGCTACGCTGAACAGTATATAGCTCATTTTCTATTTAGTCAGGCAGGGCCCCAGAAGCTCAGAATATACCTTTTACCACCATATATACCAGCTACCAAAAGACAAGACAGTCCTTAATAGCCCTTATTAGGGCTGCTACGCTGAACAGTATATAGCTCATTTTCTATTTAGTCAGGCAGGGCCCCAGAAGCTCAGAATATACCTTTTACCACCATATATACCAGCTACCAGAAGACAAGACAGTCCTTAATAGCCCTTATTAGGGCTGCTACGCTGAACAGTATATAGCTCATTTTCTATTTAGTCAGGCAGGGCCCCAGAAGCTCAGAATATACCTTTTACCACCATATATACCAGCTACCAGAAGACAAGACAGTCCTTAATAGCCCTTATTAGGGCTGCTACGCTGAACAGTATATAGCTCATTTTCTATTTAGTCAGGCAGGGCCCCAGAAGCTCAGAATATACCTTTTACCACCATATATACCAGCTACCAGAAGACAAGACAGTCCTTAATAGCCCTTATTAGGGCTGCTACGCTGAACAGTATATAGCTCATTTTCTATTTAGTCAGGCAGGGCCCCAGAAGCTCAGAATATACCTTTTACCACCATATATACCAGCTACCAGAAGACAAGACAGTCCTTAAGAGCCCTTATTAGGGCTGCTACGCTGAACAGTATATAGCTCATATTCTATGTAGTCAGGCAGGGCCCCAGAAGCTCAGAATATACCTTTTACCACCATATATACCAGCTACCAGAAGACAAGACAGTCCTTAATAGCCCTTATTAGGGCTGCTACGCTGAACAGTATATAGCTCATTTTCTATTTAGTCAGGCAGGGCCCCAGAAGCTCAGAATATACCTTTTACCACCATATATACCAGCTACCAGAAGACAAGACAGTCCTTAATAGCCCTTATTAGGGCTGCTACGCTGAACAGTATATAGCTCATTTTCTATTTAGTCAGGCAGGGCCCCAGAAGCTCAGAATATACCTTTTACCACCATATATACCAGCTACCAGAAGACAAGACAGTCCTTAATAGCCCTTATTAGGGCTGCTACGCTGAACAGTATATAGCTCATTTTCTATTTAGTCAGGCAGGGCCCCAGAAGCTCAGAATATACCTTTTACCACCATATATACCAGCTACCAGAAGACAAGACAGTCCTTAATAGCCCTTATTAGGGCTGCTACGCTGAACAGTATATAGCTCATTTTCTATTTAGTCAGGCAGGGCCCCAGAAGCTCAGAATATACCTTTTACCACCATATATACCAGCTACCAGAAGACAAGACAGTCCTTAATAGCCCTTATTAGGGCTGCTACGCTGAACAGTATATAGCTCATTTTCTATTTAGTCAGGCAGGGCCCCAGAAGCTCAGAATATACCTTTTACCACCATATATACCAGCTACCAGAAGACAAGACAGTCCTTAAGAGCCCTTATTAGGGCTGCTACGCTGAACAGTATATAGCTCATATTCTATGTAGTCAGGCAGGGCCCCAGAAGCTCAGAATATACCTTTTACCACCATATATACCAGCTACCAGAAGACAAGACAGTCCTTAATAGCCCTTATTAGGGCTGCTACGCTGAACAGTATATAGCTCATTTTCTATTTAGTCAGGCAGGGCCCCAGAAGCTCAGAATATACCTTTTACCACCATATATACCAGCTACCAGAAGACAAGACAGTCCTTAATAGCCCTTATTAGGGCTGCTACGCTGAACAGTATATAGCTCATTTTCTATTTAGTCAGGCAGGGCCCCAGAAGCTCAGAATATACCTTTTACCACCATATATACCAGCTACCAGAAGACAAGACAGTCCTTAATAGCCCTTATTAGGGCTGCTACGCTGAACAGTATATAGCTCATTTTCTATTTAGTCAGGCAGGGCCCCAGAAGCTCAGAATATACCTTTTACCACCATATATACCAGCTACCAGAAGACAAGACAGTCCTTAAGAGCCCTTATTAGGGCTGCTACGCTGAACAGTATATAGCTCATATTCTATGTAGTCAGGCAGGGCCCCAGAAGCTCAGAATATACCTTTTACCACCATATATACCAGCTACCAGAAGACAAGACAGTCCTTAATAGCCCTTATTAGGGCTGCTACGCTGAACAGTATATAGCTCATTTTCTATTTAGTCAGGCAGGGCCCCAGAAGCTCAGAATATACCTTTTACCACCATATATACCAGCTACCAGAAGACAAGACAGTCCTTAATAGCCCTTATTAGGGCTGCTACGCTGAACAGTATATAGCTCATTTTCTATTTAGTCAGGCAGGACCCCAGAAGCTCAGAATATACCTTTTACCACCATATATACCAGCTACCAGAAGACAAGACAGTCCTTAATAGCCCTTATTAGGGCTGCTACGCTGAACAGTATATAGCTCATTTTCTATTTAGTCAGGCAGGGCCCCAGAAGCTCAGAATATACCTTTTACCACCATATATACCAGCTACCAGAAGACAAGACAGTCCTTAATAGCCCTTATTAGGGCTGCTACGCTGAACAGTATATAGCTCATTTTCTATTTAGTCAGGCAGGGCCCCAGAAGCTCAGAATATACCTTTTACCACCATATATACCAGCTACCAGAAGACAAGACAGTCCTTAAGAGCCCTTATTAGGGCTGCTACGCTGAACAGTATATAGCTCATATTCTATGTAGTCAGGCAGGGCCCCAGAAGCTCAGAATATACCTTTTACCACCATATATACCAGCTACCAGAAGACAAGACAGTCCTTAATAGCCCTTATTAGGGCTGCTACGCTGAACAGTATATAGCTCATTTTCTATTTAGTCAGGCAGGGCCCCAGAAGCTCAGAATATACCTTTTACCACCATATATACCAGCTACCAGAAGACAAGACAGTCCTTAATAGCCCTTATTAGGGCTGCTACGCTGAACAGTATATAGCTCATTTTCTATTTAGTCAGGCAGGGCCCCAGAAGCTCAGAATATACCTTTTACCACCATATATACCAGCTACCAGAAGACAAGACAGTCCTTAATAGCCCTTATTAGGGCTGCTACGCTGAACAGTATATAGCTCATTTTCTATTTAGTCAGGCAGGGCCCCAGAAGCTCAGAATATACCTTTTACCACCATATATACCAGCTACCAGAAGACAAGACAGTCCTTAATAGCCCTTATTAGGGCTGCTACGCTGAACAGTATATAGCTCATTTTCTATTTAGTCAGGCAGGGCCCCAGAAGCTCAGAATATACCTTTTACCACCATATATACCAGCTACCAGAAGACAAGACAGTCCTTAAGAGCCCTTATTAGGGCTGCTACGCTGAACAGTATATAGCTCATTTTCTATGTAGTCAGGCAGGGCCCCAGAAGCTCAGAATATACCTTTTACCACCATATATACCAGCTACCAGAAGACAAGAGAGTCATTAAGAGCCCTTATTAGGGCTGCTATGTTGTACAGTATATAGCTCATTTTCTATGTAGTCAGGCAGGGCCCCAGAAGCTCAGAATATACCTTTTACCACCATATATACCAGCTACCAGAAGACAAGACAGTCCTTAAGAGCCCTTATTAGGGCTACTATGTTGAACAGTATATAGCTCATATCCTATGTAGTCAGGCAGGGCCCCAGAAGCTCAGAATATACCTTTTACCACCATATATACCAGCTACCAGAAGACAAGAGAGTCCTTAAGAGCCCTTATTAGGGCTGCTATGTTGTACAGTATATAGCTCATTTTCTATGTAGTCAGGCAGGGCCCCAGAAGCTCAGAATATACCTTTTACCACCATATATACCAGCTACCAGAAGACAAGACAGTCCTTAATCCCTTATTAGTGCTGCTATGTTGAACAGTATATAGCTCATATTCTATGTAGTCAGGCAGGGCCCCAGAAGCTCAGAATATCGCTTTTACCACCATATATACCAGCTACCAGAAGACAAGAGAGTCATTAAGAGCCCTTATTAGGGCTACTATGCTGAACAGTATATAGCTCATTCTAGCTATATACACACTGCACACAACGGCTGCTTTAGTGTGGGGTAGCTGCTGCTGCTGGAATAGGGACAGAAAGACTTCAGTGGTGTATTAGCACCTATATACAAAACTATATACACTCTGCTCAAAACGGCTGCTTTAGTGAGGGGTAGCTGCTGATGCTGGAATAGGGACAGAAAGACTTCAGTGGTGTATTAGCACCTATATACAAAACTATATTTTGCACTACTGTTTTGTGTCCTCTGTGCCAACAAAACCTTGTTATATACCCGGTGCGTATAGGCACTATTTCACCTTCTGGCAGTATACGGCTGTATAGCCAGGTGTTTTTCTTAAAAATATTTTTATATTTGGCACTACTGTTTTGTGTCCTCTTTACCAACAAAACCTTGTTATATACCCGGTGCGTATATAGGCACCATTTCACCTTCTGGCAGTATACGGCTGTATAGCCAGGTGTTTTTCTTAAAAATATTTTTATATTTGGCACTACTGTTTTGTGTCCTCTTTACCAACAAAACCTTGTTATATACCCGGTGCGTATATAGGCACCATTTCACCTTCTGGCAGTATACGGCTGTATAGCCAGGTGTTCTTAAAAATATATTTATATTTGGCACTACTGTTTTGTGTCCTCTGTGCCAACAAAACACTGTTTTATACACGGTGCGTATAGGCACCATTTCACCTTCTGGCAGTATACGGCTGTATAGCCAGGTGTTCTTAAAAATATATTTATATTTGGCACTACTGTTTTGTGTCCTCTGTGCCAACAAAACACTGTTTTATACACGGTGCGTATAGGCACCATTTCACCTTCTGCCAGTATACGGCTGTATAGCCAGGTGTTCTTAAAAATATATTTATATTTGGCACTACTGTTTTGTGTCCTCTGTGCCAACAAAACACTGTTTTATACACGGTGCGTATAGGCACCATTTCACCTTCTGGCAGTATACGGCTGTATAGCCAGGTGTTCTTCTTAAAAATATTTTTATATTTGGCATAACGCGTGGCCAAAAAAGTAAAACGTCTGAAATGCGGAGGGCTAGCGCAAAGGGACGTGGACGAGGACGGGGGCGCGGAAATGCTGGTGGGGGCACAAACCACGTTGAAGCCAGTGGGGATACAATGCGTGCTGGTGAGGGGCAGCCAGCATTACGCTCATCCAGCTTCCCTGCCTTTATGGGACAGTTATGCGGGGGGCGGGGTACACCTCTGTTAAGGCCTGAGCAGCGTGAACAGGTGGTGCAATGGATGGCCGATAACGCTTCCAGTCACTTGTCCACCACCCAGTCATCCACACAGTCTCACTCTGACCCTCCTTCCTCCCAACCTGGCCAACAGAGTCAGCCCAACCTTGACCCCTCCCAGGACCTCTTTTCGGGTCCTTTTCCAGATGTGCTGCAAGAATCCCAGGAGCTAGCAGAGGAATTTTTTGTAGTGATGCCCAAACACTTGAGTATCCGCCATCTGCTAGTGATGTGGACCCGGAACCAGCATCTGCTATCATGAGCGATGATGATGAGATGCAGTTGCCATCAAGGGAGGCTGTTGGAATGTCCAGTGGGCAGGAGGAGGAGCAGAGAGAGGAAGTGGAAGAGGAGGTGGTGGACGACGAAATGACCGACCCCACTTGGACAGGGGTGATGTCCAGCGGGGAAAGCAGTGGAGATGCGGTCTGCGCATCACCGAATAAGGCAGCAAGAGGCAGAGGACAGTCCAGAGGCAGAGGACAGTCCAGACAGAGAAGGCAGGCCACAGCCAGCAGGGCCGAAGCTCTTCCCGGCAGCAGGCAGTCGCGCGAAGCTCCCCCATCGAGGCCTCGTACTTCTGTGGTGTGGAGATTTTTTAACGTTTGCGCGGATGACAAACTGAGCGCGGTTTGCGCAATCTGCCACTCAAAACTGAGTAGGGGCTCTGAGAAGAGCAATCTGACCACCTCAGGCATGCGCCGTCACTTGGAATTCAAGCACTGGGCTGAGTGGGAGAGAGCAAACGCAATACAACCTGCGCCCCGTCTTGCTGCCACTGCCTCTTCCCCTTTGTTGTGTGCTGCCACTGCGGTCCAGACCTCCAGCCAGGACACCTCCACATCTGCCTCTGCCTCGGCTACTTTGGGGCCTTCTCCTTCAGCCCCACCTTCCCCCGCATCTTCGTCTGCACCTTCCATCTCTTCGTCCCATCAACTGTCCATCTCGCAGGCGTTCAACCGCAGGCGGAAGTACGCCTCCAGTCACCCCCAAGCCCAAGCCTTAACCTGCCTCATCTCCAAACTGCTGGCCCTGGAGATGTTGCCGTTTAGGCTTGTGGAGACGCAGGCCTTCCGCGACCTGATGGCGGCTGCCGCACCTCGCTATTCCGTCCCTAGCCGCCACTATTTTTCCCGGTGTGGCGTCCCCGCCCTGCACCAGCACGTGTCGCGTAACATCAGGCGGGCCCTGAGGTACGCAGTCAGCGCAAAGGTCCACTTGACCACCGACTCGTGGACAAGCGCTTGCGGCCAAGGACGCTACATCTCTTTGACGGCACACTGGGTGAATGTTGTGGAAGCGGGGACGGGGTCGCAAACAGGGACGGCCTACATACCACCCCCGCCCAAGATTGCCAGCACGGGTTCTGATAGACCCCCCTCCTCTTCCTCCTCCTCCTCCTCCTCCTCCTCTGCCTTAACATCGCCCTCAGCCCCTAGCTGGAAGCGTTGCAGCACTGGCGCGGGGAGACGTCAGCAGGCAGTGCTTAAGCTCATCAGCTTGGGCGACAGGAAGCACAGCGCCGCAGAGGTGAGGCACGCCATATTGCAGCAGACAGAGATGTGGCTGTCGCCGCTGCAGCTAGGACCAGGCATGGTCGTGTGCGATAACGGCCGTAACCTGGTGGCGGCTCTGGAGCTTGCAGAACTCAATCACGTACCATGCCTGGCCCACGTTTTTAATTTGGTAGTACAAAAGTTTCTAAAGACTTACCCCAACCTGGCAGAGCTACTGGTCAAAGTGCGGCGCTTGTGCGCTCACTTTCGGAAGTCAACTGTAGCTGCTGCTAGCTTAAAAAAAATCCAGCAACGCCTCCATTTGCCTCAACATCGGCTGTTGTGCGACCTGCCCACTCGCTGGAATTCCACCTATTGCATGTTGGCCAGGGTGTGTGAGCAGCAGAAAGCATTGATGGAGTACCAGATGATGCATCCACGCGTGCCTCCAACTCAGCTCCCTCAGTTTGCCAACCACGAGTGGCCATGGATGGCAGACATATGCGATGTATTGCGTATCTTTGAGGAGTCCACTAAGAAGGTCAGCAGCGAGGACGCTATAGTGAGCGTAACCATCCCGCTCCTATGCATCCTTAAAGAATCGCTCATCGCAATAAGGGAGAACGCATTGCACACAGAGGAGACGGGGGTAGGAGGAGACGCAACGCAGGTAGACAGTCAGACCACACTTTTGTCTGCTGCTCGGTGGCAGTTGCAGGAGGAGGAGGATGAGGAGGAGGAGGACAACGTGGAGGTGGCTGTGGAAGAGGATGCTGGCGGCGAGGGTAGCAGTCAGGCTGTGTGCGTCCCATTGGTTCAGCGCGGATGGGGCGGAGAGGAGGAGGAAGAGGAGGAAATGGAAAATGATCCTTCTGGTGGGGGCAGTGAGGTCATGCCTACTCAGAGTCTGGCACACATGGCTGACTTCATGCTGGGCTGCTTTTCCCGGGACATACGTGTTGTCCGGATATTGGAGAACAAACTATACTGGGTCTTCGCACTCCTGGACCCCCGGTATAAAGATAACTTCTCCTCTTTTATTCCGGTAGAGGAGAGGACGAATCGATTACTGGAATACCAGAGGGAACTCTTGCAGAACATGATGCAGATTTTCCCACCCAGCATCGCTGGCGGCAGAGAGGAGAGTGTCTCCCAGAGTCTGACAACATCGATCAGGCCCACAGCCACCAGGGGAACACTCTCCAAGGTGTGGGACACGTTCATGTCACCCCCTCGTGCAACTTCCATCACTGCGGGGCCCGCTATCAGCAGGAGGGACAAGTATCGGCGGATGTTGCGGGACTACCTGGCAGACCACACCCCTGTCCTCCCCGATCCCTCGGCGACCTACACTTACTGGGTCTCCAAGTTGGACACGTGGCTGGAACTGTCCCTGTACGCCTTGGAGGTGCTTGCCTGCCCTGCCGCCAGCGTGCTATCAGAAAGGGTGTTCAGCGCAGCCGGGGGCATTATAACCGATAAGCGCAGCCGCCTGTCAACCGACAGTGCCGACAGGCTGACGCTAATCAAAATGAACAGCAAGTGGATTGACCCGGACTTTGCTTGTACAACAGTGGAAAGCAGCCAAGAGTGAAGTGCCATCTGTATGAAGTGCCATTTCCTCCTCCTCCTCCTCCTCCTCCTCCTTAACCGCCGTAGAATTGCTGTATTAATAAAAAAAAATTATGGCTCACCTCTTGGGCTTAATACAATCAATTTTTAAGAGGTCTCAGCTCGTGGGACTCCACACAATTTTTAAGAGGTCTCAGCTCTTGGGACTCCACACAATGTTTGAGAGGTCTCAGCTCTTGGGCCTCCACACAATTTTTAAAAGGTCTCAGCTCTTGGGCCTCCACACAATTTTTAAAAGGTCTCAGCTCTTGGGCCTCCACACAATTTTTAAAAGGTCTCAGCTCTTGGGCCTCCACACAATTTTTAAAAGATCTCAGCTCTTGGGCCTCCACACAATTTTTAAAAGGTCTCAGCTCTTGGGCCTCCACACAATTTTTAAAAGGTCTCAGCTCTTGGGCCTCCACACAATTTTTAAAAGGTCTCAGCTCTTGGGCCTCCACACAATTTTTAAAAGGTCTCAGCTCTTGGGCCTCCCCTACTGCTGGGGTGACACACTGTAACAAACCTCCTCCTGTAAGCTTCCCCTACTGCTGGGGTGACACACTGTAACAAACCTCCTCCTGTAAGCTTCCCCTACTGCTGGGGTAACACACTGTAACAAACCTCCTCCTGTAAGCTTCCCTGACTGCTGGGGTGACACACTGTAACAAACCTCCTCCTGTAAGCTTCCCCTACTGCTGGGGTAACACACTGTAACAAACCTCCTCCTGTAAGCTTCCCTGACTGCAGGGGTGACACACTGTAACAAACCTCCTCCTGTAAGCTTCCCTGACTGCTGGGGTGCCACACTGTAACAAACCTCCTCCTGTAAGCTTCCCTGACTGCTGGGGTGCCACACTGTAACAAACCTCCTCCTGTAAGCTTCCCTGACTGCTGGGGTGACACACTGTAACAAACCTCCTCCTGTAAGCTTCCCTTACTGCTGGGGTGACACACTGTAACAAACCTCCTCCTGTAAGCTTCCCTGACTGCAGGGGTGCCACACTGTAACAAACCTCCTCCTGTAAGCTTCCCCTACTGCTGGGGTGACACACTGTAACAAACCTCCTCCTGTAAGCTTCCCTGACTGCAGGGGTGACACACTGTAACAAACCTCCTCCTGTAAGCTTCCCTTACTGCTGGGGTGCCACACTGTAACAAACCTCCTCCTGTAAGCTTCCCTGACTGCTGGGGTGACACACTGTAACAAACCTCCTCCTGTAAGCTTCCCCTACTGCTGGGGTAACACACTGTAACAAACCTCCTCCTGTAAGCTTCCCTGACTGCTGGGGTGACACACTGTAACAAACCTCCTCCTGTAAGCTTCCCTGACTGCAGGGGTGCCACACTGTAACAAACCTCCTCCTGTAAGCTTCCCTTACTGCTGGGGTGACACACTGTAACAAACCTCCTCCTGTAAGCTTCCCTGACTGCAGGGGTGCCACACTGTAACAAACCTCCTCCTGTAAGCTTCCCCTACTGCTGGGGTGACACACTGTAACAAACCTCCTCCTGTAAGCTTCCCTGACTGCAGGGGTGACACACTGTAACAAACCTCCTCCTGTAAGCTTCCCTTACTGCTGGGGTAACACACTGTAACAAACCTCCTCCTGTAAGCTTCCCTGACTGCTGGGGTGACACACTGTAACAAACCTCCTCCTGTAAGCTTCCCCTACTGCTGGGGTAACACACTGTAACAAACCTCCTCCTTTAAGCTTCCCTTACTGCTGGGGTGACACAATGACACAAGAGGACATGTCTGACCACATCTCACACACACACACACACACACACACACACACACACACAATGACAATTAGGGGTGGGGTCTATTTATTTTCCCCCTTGCCTATGCCATCTGTGGTTGTCATTAGGCAACGTGATTTTAAGGGGTGCAGAATTTTGTTCTTCTTTTTTGTACAGTTTGGCTTGGGGTCCATGGCAATGTAGAGGAAAGAAGGTTTCCTTGTCTTGTCTCACTTTACGTAGAAGTAATATTGTGTTTGGAGTGTATTGTTGAGAGGCTGTGATAGTGGCGTAATAGTGCGACTTGGGCGCGTTATATGCACCCAGACATGCTTCCCCTGCTGTCCCAGTTGCATTCCAGCAGTGTTGGCATCATTTTCTGATGTTTCAGGGTGGACTTGGTGACCTCCAAGTGGTCGAATTGAGATTTCCAAGTGTCGAGCATTTTTTTCCCATAGACTATAATGGGATTCGATATTCGGTCGAGTAGTCGAGTAACGCGGTCTATTCGAATCGAAATTCGAAATTTCGAATATTTCACTACTCGCTCATCTCTAATCATTATACAATTTACTTTTTGTTTCCAAAATTCTATAGCAATATATCTTTGTTTCCATGCTCTAGCAATCATAGTTCTAGCTGCGGTCAATAGGGATTATATTAATCTTCAATCTTTTTTTGTTATATTTCCTGGTTTTGCATTAAATAGAGCTGCTTCCAGTTAGATATTTCTTTTTTTGGTAATCTTTTTAGATTCCTTTCCAGATGGACACTTCCACCATATGTGGATCATGTCCCCTGTTATATCGCATCCCCGAAAATAGTTAGCCTTGTTTTTAATTGTGCCTATTGCCACTGAAACACTGTTTATTAGTATTGTCAAACACATAGATTTGCACAAATTTATCAAAATCCCATTCCCCATATATAAATACTAAAAAAACAACATTGCTTAATGTTAAAAAAAATGTGCACCCAATACAAACCACGCACCCCCATCATGATGTGTGTCCTGGCCAGGAGAATGGAACGCTGAGCGCCTGGAGACGCATAGGAGTGTCAAGACGAAGAAATGGTATTTGTAGGTTGTGGAGCAGCATTGCCAAATGACAGAGGCTCGTCCGCAATCTGAGCCCAGGCTGGCGTACCTCCCGCCTTGTGCCCTCGATATCTGGTAGCACTTTAATTCCCCATAGTATTGACTGACGCTTCTGCAGCACTGGATATTTAATGGGGCTCCATTCTTGCAATTCCTCATTGAGGACCCCTGCTATTATTTTTCTGCTGGCCAGCATATCAGTGTGTGGGTGTGTATGCGATGGGTGCATGGTTTGCATTGGGTGCATGGGGGGGGGGCTATGTTTTTTAGCATTAAGCAATGTTGCTTTTTTAGTATTTATATATGGGGAATGGGGTTTAATTTGTGCCAATCTATGTGTTTGACATTACTAATAAACTGTGTTTCAGTTGCAATAGGTGCCCTTGATTTATCCGTTGTGCCAGCTTCACATGTAACCGCTGTCATATGTTTTAGCTTAGTTCATTAATTGGTTAGTGAGGCGCCTGGTATGGGCTTGAGTGCCCCTGGCAGTGCACAGGAAGTAGATTGTGAATGGGATCTCCCAGGAGTCTTACATTCTTTTGCTTTATTTTTAATTGTCTAACAGTTTTGCCTACATGGTACATTTACAAATTGCCAAGTAGACTACACCTGCTGTGTTACAATTGGAGAAATGGAAGGGTTTGAGGAGGGTAGTATGTAGGAGAAATAATTCAGAGGAACAGGCTATACATGTGGTGAATGAGCCACAGGGCTAAATGTCTTTCAGGCGACAGTGTTGGTTACGGGCTGGGTCATATTTTATTATCTGGAGCTTTTTTTCCTCACTTTTTATTGCTGTTTTGATGCTAGGCACCCCACTTTAAAGCCAAATCGGGTTTTGTTCTATTTTAAATACAACTTCTCAATATACTGTTGAATCACAATGACCTTACCATTTCTATAGTTTCCACATGGGACTTTACCCTTCTGTGTACAAAGGGCTGTAGGACTGCCCAAACTGTCGGCCTAAAATTCAGTATTTTGTCATTAGGAACAATAATAGAGTAACTATGGTAAGAAATTACCGTAGTACCTTTTTAATATGCAGCTTCGGGGCATTGCACCGCTAAAAAAAATTGCTGCCCAGATACTCATATCTTCTAGGTTGCGCTTAGGTAACCGCAAGCAGTCTATCATAGCTGCATGGCCGGTGCTGGCCGTGCACCCTGAAAGGCTGCTCCACAGCAGCCATAGAAGAAAAACATTAAAAAGGGACTATGGTCATTTCTGAAAGGTTTACAGCTTTAGAAGTGCAGTAGGCATTTGAGAATATATTCAATTTAATATAAAAATAATGTTGTAATTCAGAGGGATTGTAATGTAGCTGAAATCCATTGGGTTGTGTTGATTTTGCATCTTACAGTATCTCACTTGTTGTTTTGGACACCATGCTTATCAGTGCTATAACAGTATGTCATAGTACCATGGGGCATTTTTACCTGTTATCCCTTGAATTGCCCCCCCCCCATTTGGCATCTTTCACTGCTCTGGCTTCACTCTTAGCTGGAAGTCCCGCCTCCTCGAGTCAATACCACTGATGTGAGTGGCAGTAATGTCACTGCCGCACCTTTACAATGACCAATATCCTTCCATCCCACAGAGAGGGAAAGCCAATAAAATGGGTACAATTCCGTAGATGAAAAAATCCATTTCTAGTTCCGCAACCTAAAAAGGGAGTATCGGCAGTGGCTTTGGACAGATTTTTATTACAGGTTCCTTGGGCTTTGATTCGCTTTAGAAACTAGAGACTCATACAGCCAGACATGAAAAGACATGCCAGTCTCAAAGTTTACCGATGAGTGCATCTTTTTCATATACGCGGTAAAAGTCTTTACGTTTCTAGATGACACCACAGTCATTAGTCTTTACTAAGAACTATGATGGACAGACATACTGGATGGAGGGTGAGAGCCGACGTGCATACAGCTTGCTACTAAACACCAGTATAACATGAGAGTTGGTAGTAGACTTCAGGAGAGACCACTCACTCACCTTTCCATTTTATCCACAGTCAGAGGTAAAAAGGATGGAGGAGACTACATTTTCTTGATATTACAATTTACCACAACCTGAACTAGGATAAAAACATTACTGCAGTCCTTTCCAATTTCCTACTGGCACTGGGGCTGAAATCACTAAAACCGGAGAACAAAACATGTGTACTGTCATCTAAGAGGCCGATTCATTAATAGCGCCAGGTAGCGACAGATGAGCGACTGTAGCGTGATTTTTACAGCACCAGCCAGTATTCGCTGTACTTGGCCGGCGTTTGCTTGATGACAGCGACTCAGTCGGTGTGCGGTAATGTTGAATACGGGCTTAGGGGTCGCTGTTTCACAGGTTCAGCGTTGTATGTGAGCGCCTGACAACGAATGGCCAGAGCGAACGGCTTGCTTCATATTCATTAAAAAATCACGCTTCGAATTTGCTGGCGCTGTCCATTCCTTGTTTAAACCCCAGTGCGCTGGCGGCGATGGGTGTTAACTAGTTTTTAACCCCTAAACAACCATATTTTTTGATTGTAACATTATACATGTTTTTTGAATCATTTTGTAATATGAATACATTAATATCAGACCTGTAAGATCAATTCTGCACAAATTTTTTTTTTAATTTTTTTTTACTTAAAAAAAAAAACCTAACATTGCAGAAGTGGTCTCAGAATTTTTGACATTAAAAAAAAATAAATAAATAAATAAATAATACCAATTAATTATGATTAATTAAACATTGCTCCATTGAAATGCATTGGACAATGCCAGGGAGCGACAGGTCATACCTGGCGCTGTGAAGGAATTTGCAGCGGCGCTGTTCGTTCCAGGCGGCTTCATGATGAATCCCACGCTAGTCGTCGCCCTCGCCGGCGCTAGCCTCATTTAGCTTGATAAATGCGTCATTGTGACCGCCGCCGGGCGTACTTGAGTCGGTAGCCGCCGTTAGCTGGCGGGACCTGGCGCTCGTCAGACACTACCTGGCGCTATCGCTTGATGAATAAGGGCCTAAGTGACTTTAGCTTTTATTGCAGGCTTGACCATACCTTACAATGCCCCACCCCTCAACCACAACCTGTATTTAAACTTTAGATCTACTTTAAAGTGATTCAGCAGCTAAAGAAAAAAAACACAAGTGCCCTTACCTTTTGTCCTCCCCACCTGATAGTTGCTAGTCCAGCATTCAGCCACACTAGCAACTTTTGTCCCCTATAGCTGCTAGTCCAGGAATCTCTTCATCACATGGGGTCAAGGTTGATGTTATGCTAGGTCCACCATCCGCCATCAGTCGCAGGTGTATGGCCATGCCCTCTCTCAATTCATTATAATAGCGGCCTGACACACCTCCTCCATTGTAGCGAATGGAGAGGGGGCATGACTGCGCCCCTGTGAGAGCTGGCACAGAAGCATTGGTGAATGGATTGCCAGGCCTGCAGCAGGGCTCAGCTAGCAGGTCAGTTGCTGATCGGTCCATTTTGTTTTTTTCTTTAGCTACTGAATCACTTTAAGTTCACTGAAGGTCATTTATAGTTTTCTTCCGTCCCTTTCTGGTTAACTGCTCAAATTTGATCCTCGACTGAAAAAGTTATATCAGGCATTTTTGTATAATGGCCAAACTGGGTGCATATATCAGTCCTGCATAGAAAAAGAAAGATTTATATGATATATATAAAGTGCTACCAGATTGTATTCACATGACATGGTCTCTGGCAAACAGTAAAAGGACTATGTACCAAATCCTGCAATGTTATCATTATATATTGCCGCATACCAGAACACTGAACAGCATGAGTACATATTACCATTATAATATTTCATCAGGCGTATAGTTGATTTAGGAATTAAAATAAGTAAGCTTACATTTTCTTATATTCACAGGGCATATATTCAATGTCAGTGCTGTAGAGCACTGATTTTTTGCTATATGATTAACAAGAGTTTAGAGAATTATTTCTATTTAAAGTATTTAATGTCTGATAACTGTAGGCAAAAGGAAGACTATGATGATAAAATGGCCTAATGATAAAAATCCATAAACATGCTGGATGGTGGGAGGAGGGGTCACTTAACCACCCATCAAGAAACTTGAATTTTATTCGTACCAGGAAATGAAAACCACAAGCTTGGAGGGAGTTTTATTCTGTTTGGGCGTATAAGTGACCCCTCCTCTCATTAGCCAACATGTTTATATGGATTTTTTTATATTCCTTTTAAAAAGCCCTTCTATAGTCAAATATATTTTTATTTTCATAGCTTTAATACTTTTTGTACTTGAATTAGCTGTTTTAGTTTGGGGATAGAGCAGATTTCAGGGGTTGTTTGTTCCCCCTAGATGACAAAAATGTACTGGGGGTATTTCTAGCAGCTATTCCTACCAACATTATCAGTGTCATGGGTAAAGACAAAGCAGAGCTGGGTGCCCCCAGCAGTCCCCCTAATATGGCTTAGCAGTAATCAGCTTTGTGAGAGCGTGCTCTTTATCGAAGGCTAGATGTGGTTTTGTTTAAATGTTCAGACTCATTCTGTTTTTCCAGCACTGTACTGTAAAATGCTTCACTTATTGCTACAGAGATAGTTGTCACTGTAAATCTTTTACAGTTATTTCCTCTTCACAATAAATATATTTTTTCAGACATGTGTAATATCTCTAAAATTTTATTGCTCTGTGTTCCTGTTAGTTGTGATTAATGGACTGACCACAAATTATTTGTTGCAGCCCAACAGGAGCCAGTCTACCACATACTCCAGAATATCAAAAGCATATATAATCCTGATTAATCACTCCCTTGGAATAGTTCAAATGTTTATAATACAGTAAATGTAATTCCCATTCTATACAGTTTACATTTCATAAATATGCAAAATATAAATAGCTTTTTACAATGCAGATTGTAACTAATATGGGCTATACACCATAGGCTGGACATAAATAGTTGCTGTTTAAGAGTAAAACTTTTTAGCATAATATCACCCCTCAATGTGCTAAGATACTGATACAATAATAACCTTACTATACAAGCAAGTGAGCCTACAGTATAATATTGTGGAGCAACCCCTGGGCATATAGTACGGAATCTATTAGCAGTTCCAATTTCAAATCTTCTTTTCAAGTCCCACTCCCAAAAAGTATATTTCTTGACTCTCTAAAATGAGTTTAATGTCTTTGCCTGGTTCACTAATGCCTGCGAAATGTTGTAACTTTTCATCCTTATGGTCATGTCTTGTGCTTCTCTTGCTGCCCTTTCTTGGAAGGTTCATGCACAATGACCTCTGTCTTAAAGCGGACCAAAACCCACTGAACTTGTAAAATACATTTGTCAAAGCCAAAATACTCCCCTCTTAGGGTGTAAAACTAGGAAGGGACTTTTACACTTTTTGAATAACAACATCGCCCAACCCCGGAACGAGGATGGAGGTCAGCTTATTACAGCGTCTTGTTAAAATACAATTCAGAATAAACCTAATTTCCTTTGAAATTTGTCAAATTGCCCAAACAAATTTTAAATAAATATATATTTTTTTGGCTAGTCTAACAGTAGAAGCAGCTTTAGGGAACAAGCACTGGAGAAGACAAAAAGAAAATATCCAAATATTTTGGAGCCCACAATTGTTTTTTAATAATATTATAGTACATTTAAGCTAAATATCTTTAGCTACTTTTTAACTTTTTTGCACCCAGTGGGGCCGTATTCTAGCAGTTTCCGCTCCTACCAAGTGGACATGATCACTAACTAGAGAGGAGTTCTGTAAACATTTGAATAAATCCAAAGGTATCCCTAAAATTATCCAAGATTGCTGCCTCACCTCACAGATGGTCAAAAATGTAAACGTAAAGACAGTAAACCCAAAACGAACCTAAAACTCTCACATACACACAAGATTACCTAGGCTAGAAAATAAAGGGGGTTATTTAAGAAGGGATAGCGGCAGGTAGTGCCTCGTAGCGGCAGGCAGTGTCTAGTGAACTCCGGGCGCTGTACGCAAAACCGGTCGCACTGAGCTGGCGCTACCTTTCGCTCCCTGCAGTGCTGTACTGGTGTTAGAGCACCCAACATACATCACATTTATCAATGCCAGCCAGGTTACTAGAGCGACTGAGGCGCTCTGTTACAGCACCCAATACCCGTTTACAGCGTTTACTAGCGGTCGCTCTAAGCGCCGCTATACTGACGCTCATCTGCCAATACCTTGTGTGTGTAGTGAATCAGCCTCCACATGTTTTATTTGGTTGAACCAGACCAAAAAGTAAGTTACCACTACATAAAGTTTGAATCTGTCCTATTAATGGTTGGTTCACTAAGAGAAACTGGTCACATTTAATTCCACCTAATGTCCTAAAATGTATAGGTGCACAACATAATTTCAGACTGTGAACCTACCACTATGATTTCACTTAAATAAGTATACAGTTGAGGTTTTCAACTTTTTGGAGCATAATTCAATAAGAGTTGAAAAGAATAGTAAAAATTCACTTTTTATGAGAAAAAACACTAGAATTTCACTGTTGTTGAATCACCAGATAGGAAGGCAATAAAAGACAATGGTACTTTTTTACTCCTTAGAAAAGTATTCAACTTTTTACTCCTTTTTACACTGCAGTAAGTGCCATTGAATTTCATTTACCACCATGAGATTTTTTAATGAGCCTCTTATTGAATCGAGGCTGAAATGTCAAATTTGCTTGACCACTTTGAGCACTTGGATTCCTCTAGTTAGGCCTGTAACGTTCTAATATCAACCACAAAAAGAGGGTCATTTTATTATCCTTGACAAAAAAGAATCCATGTAAAAGGAGTTCTCATTTCCGTGATCTATATTACAGACTTCTGCATTTTTCCATTTACACCTTTCTGAGTAATCCTTGTTTTTCATGGTATATTTTCACAGATGGGACAACTTAGGGAACAGGATTGACTAATTGCCTTTCTTTTTGTGACATGGCAATAATATATCAGATCAAAGTGCTGAATGTTTTCTCACATGTGTAACCAGCACTGTAAGAGAAGGTGTGCGGTATGTGTCACATGCGATCGTGCAGGAACCTGATTGACACAGACAATGAAGGTGATTTATGAAAAGCTGTAGGAGAATAGAAAAGCAGCATATTCAGGACATGATTAAAATGCAGTGTGATGCATGTATATGTAAATACATTTTTTTCTTTTGCCCCTAATGTATGTCACAGGCATTCATTATTGCGTATGTGTCAGAATGCAGCGCAAATAAATAACACTAATAATGTGCATAGCTCTATTCAAGGTATAGCTTGAGTTTGAATAACATGATAGAATATGGCTCTTGAAGGAGAAATGTGGCCAACATTATGAATCTGTGAATCTAATAAGCCCCTTCCAAGTCCCAAGGAACTTTAACTCTCACATTTGCTAAACTGACCATTTCTTGAGAGGGACAAATGGGGTGCTTACATTGTGACAGCTTAACAAATTGCTAATCTTCAATAGCAACACATCATACAATGTTGTCGCTATCAAAAATTAACATAGCAAATTGTTTAGCTGTCACAATTTAAATGTCCCAGATTTTTCCCTCTGCAAAAATGGTCTGCTTAGCTTTTGTGCATTGGGGATTGAGCGCCCCACAAAGCCAAATGAGAAGCTGTGGACTAACGTCACCTGGTCCACAGAAATCACTTTGCGCTGGTCAGCACCAGCATCCAGGTGCGGGACTTAATGCTGCGCCCGGGGGGGGGGGGCGGTTTGGGATACATACATCTCCAGGGTGCAGCTAGATGTCGACAGCAGCAGTGTGATCCTCCGGAGCTGATGGGCAGATAAGGTGAGTAGGTCATTGAAATGCATGTATTGGTTTGCATGCTTATTAATGTCTATTTTTTCTTACTATTCAAAATAAATGTAAAATAATATATCTGCTTAACATCTGCTTTAACAGTTTATAAGCCTCTATGACTTTACATAGGTATGGCTCCAAGGTTATGTGGGCCATTGGGCAAAAGAGTCTCAGTGGGACTTTTGACATACCCAGCAGTAACACTGCATGTACAGCAAATATGGCCAAAAATCTTACCTACAGAACGTATTAAATACTTATAAAATAATTAAAATCTGAAAACTATTTTTAAAGTGCAACAAAACCCGGGACATTCCTGGGTTTTGTTCTGCACCCCTGGGCCTTCTTGGGGTGTCCTGTTGTGTTAAACCCCCAGATAACCCCTCAGTTGCTGTGATCAGGAGCGTACACAGCATCCAGGCTTTGTGCAGCCATTCACTCCACTATTTTTACACTGCTGTTTGTGACGAACTACGAACAAGTTCCACTCCAATTAAGTACATTTCCTCAATGCACCATGAGACTGTCTCTCATTCATTCTGTCTCTCATTTTATTATTAGAATAAGCCTACAATGTGTTTTCAACATGTTTCGACTGATATCCGGCGAAAATTATCCCATAGATAGTGACCTAGGAAAGGAAATAGGAAAGTTGTGTCTCAGCTTGTTAGACTCCATTGCAAGAGACCTGTCAACTGTAGAAGCAAAGGATGATGGAAAAAAAGCCTTGATTTTGGGTCTGATCATTCAGGAATGAATGGTAATTATCAAGGAAACCAAAGATCATTTTGCCCATTGATGTCCCTTGATCTTTCTTGGATTCCCATTTGAAGTGTGATACACTTTTACATTTTTGCAGTTCAAGGAATCCTATAAACTGTATGTCAATAAAATATCACAATCTAAACTCTATTCTGCTCTCTTATTAAATGTTAAATGTGTGGATCTTAAATATTGTATATTAACATCGGAAAGGGTTATTCTTTATTCAACTATTTTTTTCCCTTGAAAGTTGAATTTTAAAATGTTGGCAGTGTTATGCATTTAAAATTTACATTTTGTCACAGAACAGTACAGTTCCTGAATGGGAACAGTAGTTATCTAACTTTACAACACAACCACATGGGGACCGTTTATCTTAATTGTAATGATAACAGCTCTAGTGATCTCTTAATAGGTCTGGGTAACGTTTCCAAAGACAAACAAGAGTAATGAAAAGTTAAGTGGCTAGGTAGCTGAGGCATGATGCCATCATTATACTGCATCTGTCTGATGGCCTGAAGAAGGTAACTAACTTTAAGAAACAGTACATGAATTGTACAGTGGTCACTGCAATCTCGTGTATAGCACGAATGGTGTGTGACCATGGAGGGGTCAATTAATTTTGTTCTTTTGCATGCTCAATAGCAGAGGGAAAATCATATTTATTACTATTTGTTGAACTGAACACAATTGGTCATCCATCACCAGCTTTTGATCACATGACTGCCATTGACCATTTTGATCCACCAAGTGGACTTACACATAAAATGTGAAACCATTGACCTGATGACCCTGAATGATGACAGGTGGAGATTGATTAGCAAAGTGTTGAATATTGACCACCCAATCTCTGGGTTTACCAGTTATTGATGCATAGTGTGGCATTTCAAATTATGATGCCCTCATGCTGCAAGAATCAGAAATAGTAAAGTATTTTACTCTTTCCTCTTTAAAGTAGATGTCTAGTCTCAGGCCCAGGCCTCACTACAGCTGCCGCTTCAACGCCAGTGACAGACAAGCTATAGTGTTTTTTTGTAACCCCTCCTCCTCCTGCCTCAGTGCACAGATGTACAGACTGGACATCCACTTTTATAGATCTGCAATTTGCTGAGATTTTACAACCAAAACCCATGTTCAATTTTCACACCAATGATCACACAGACCTCATTTAACCTACATTATCAAAATAGTTAGTGGTATTAAAAGGAATCCATCACAAATGTAGTAATGTAGTAATTCTGACTGCGGGAATTCTATATCACCATTGATATAGGCAAAATAAAATTACATTGAAAAATGGCAGCAGTGCATCTTGCATATCATTTTAAGAGGTTGGTTGTTGCATAATATCTATATAGAAGGTTTATATTGTAAATGGTGTGGATGAATGGCTGCAGGCACTTTATCCCCCATACAGAGGTTGATTCTCTATGTATCTTATATTACAGAACAAGCAATAAATAATCCGGTGTAAAATTGAACGGCTGTCGCAAAGTTGCTGGGCGGTGTTAACACCCTGAAGCAAAACTCGATATTAATGTTTTAGCTCTTTCATTCAACTCTCATTTGATGCCTATTTCATAATTATCATTTTAGCTTTACTGTGGTAATGAAAAACACATTCTCATGAACAAAATATAAAGGCTTCCTTTTTTCCACACCATCCAGACTGCAGCCTGCATTCTCCTCATTACAATCGCTGGTCATTTTCATTCTGCCATGATGTCATGGAGCTCAGAGTGAAACATTTCTCTTTCATCCAAGGAATAGCTCAATTTAGGAGGTTACTGTACTATATACTGAAAAAATGTATTGCTAAGGCAATAGCACCTAAAATTAAAGACTATTTTCAGTGACTATACTCACCTTGTGTCAAACGCAGACCGTTGCTGCTGGTCCGGGCCTGCAGCACTTACCTGATCTCGGGATCCATGTCCCGCACTGCCTCCCCGATTGCTCATCTTTACCTGTATCCTCTGCCATCAGTCACCATAGATGCATAGGACAAAGCACCCAAGAAAATAGAGGAGCTTAGCCAACAGATCAACAAATCAAAGCATTCTTCACAAGCATTTGAACCCACCATCCGCACAGTCACTTACCAGAAACTTTGCGCTAACTGTGTGGATAGCAAACTTGACATGTAAAAGAAATTTTCACTCCCAAATGCTCAGGTGCGCACTGGATATTTTGTTGGTCTCCAAATGTGCTGTTGTTTCCATATATGTATCTTTCCTCTGTTAGAAGTTTCCTCCGGAATATAAATATAAGAACCCAATGGTTCTATATAGTATAAAACCCTATTATTTAATAATCCAAATAAAACACACAAAGCTACTCACAAATGTAAGAGAATTTCAAACTTCTGCTGGTGGGGCTGCTAAGAAGGCAGCACCCTGTCCTCCAGACTACTTGCCTATCACTCAGATGTTGCGCCACTACACGAACAAACCTGTATGATGTTCTGCAAAGTCTATATTGATTCCACCATGCGTGTTGTCAATTGATGCGTTTCAATTTCGACAAAGGTGAGGAGTGGCGCGAAAGCTGATTTTTATAGCAACACTATTGCTAACATAGCTGCTGTTGATTGGATGTTGTCAGCAATCCCCAGCTAATTGGTTGTCTACTCCAGCTTTGCTTAAATTGGTCCCAATCCTTGACATTTCTACCCCTCAATGGCTATTACTCGTGCTAACAGACTATAAGCCCTTAATGCCGCCTCTTCTATCCCTGTAGCAATATTTACCTTCTTTTAAAAGGTTAAAGTCGGCAAAAGAATATCCAAACGAAAAACAAATTTAAACTTAAGCTCTTATAGATGTTTAAACTATTATAGCAGGTTATTTATGGTGGATTTCCCAGCCCGGTATTATATATGTAATATCCTGGCAATGGCCAGTAGGGCATGGCGTCTCCTTTACAATTATTTTAGGTCAGCTTCAAATACCAGTATGACAGTAATTTCAAACAGGGTTATTTCACATCTTTCAAAAACTCGACTGTGCATAATGGTTAAAACATTTGTTAATAATGACTCTATACACAAATATTATATCAAAGAAAAACATCAAAAGCATTATTGTATACATAGTAACTAAATACGATGGGGCCCTGGTGCGAATATCATATGGAGCCGCATCATGGTTCACACACTCCCTTCTCTGCCCATGATGCCACAAGAGCACAGATCCAAAAAAAAGGCAGAGGAACGCCTCCCTGAACTTATGGACCTCAGCACCCCCTATAGTTACGCCCCTGTGTATAGACCTAACCAAACATTCATCAGGATGTATCAATAAAACAATTATATCAAATATAATGTTTAAATCTCTGGGGAATAAAGTTTTAAATGTATATATCTACTCTGACTCTAGTGATATTTCTTTAAGTAAGTGGGTGCCCCTCCAACGGGGTTGTAGTTTGTGTTCCTGTAATCTTACTTTTAAAGGTCTAATGGTTCTGCCAACATATTGTAGGCCACAAGGGCACTGCAACAGGTAATCAACACCAGTGGAGTGACAAGTTATAGCAGATTTAATATGGTACTCTCTATTAGTTTGTGTAGCTATATAAAATTTCTTATTTTTTTGTAATTTGCAATTTGCATTTGATCTTTTCAATATCCCTAAATAGGCCTAAACTATAGATAAGACTTAACAGTCCTGAACCAAAATTTTTGTATTTGTATCTTTGTAACTTTGCACATTGTTCCTCCCGGGTGCTGGTAGCACATGTCCCACATCTGGAGAACCCTTTCATGCCCCCTGTTTTACTGATTTGAGGGAAGGGTGGTCTGTCAATATAACTTTGAACCAGCTTTGTCCTCAGAATGGGTGCCCTCCTAAAAGCCACTTATGGTCTGTCTGGTAATTTTAGGCCCGACATTTTATCAGCTTTCAGTATTCCCCAATGTCTGTTAATCATCCTTGTTACCTCTTTGTGTTGTTTGTAATAATAAGTTACAAAAAACAGACCCTGATTAGCCTCTTGTTTTATTTTCTTATTTTCATCTTTTCTTTTTTGATAATAAATCCTGTCTGTCCCTGAGGGATGCTTCCTTTCTGATTTTATTCAATATGGTTCCATCATATCCCTTTTCTACAAATGGACCCATCAATACATCAGTTTCGGCATAACATCTCTCTAATGTGCTACAATTTTCTTTATTTTTTATAAATGTAGGTACCGATAATACCCAGTTCTTGTGATGACAGTTTGAGAAAGGGACCTTAACTGTCCTGTAGGCTTAAAAAATGTTTGTGTCTCAAACATATTCCCCTTTTGACCAATGTCAATATCCAAAAAGTGCATATTTCAGAGGAAATAAGTAACAGAGGAAGGCTACACATATGAAAACAACAACACATTAGGAGGCCAACAACACATTAGGAGGCCAACAAAATATCCAGTGCACACCTGAGCATTTGCAAGTGATAATTACTTTCACATGCCAAGTTTGCTATCCACACTGATTCTGGTGAGAGTGCTGGTGGTGGGTTTGTAAGTAGGCTAAACACAAGTGAAATAATTCATTTCTGATGTTCCCTAATTTGCATTTGAAATTTCAATATCGCTAAAGAGGCCTAAACTTAACAGCTCTGACCAAATTTTTGTATTTGTATATGTAATTTTGTAACATTGCTTGGTAGTGTTACTTGCCCATACAACATATATTTTGTTTAAATCGAAACATTCATTTCAGACTGAGATTAATTCAAGCTCACTGACTGTCACGCCTCCTGGCTATAACCAGAGCTGAGCTCCAGGTGTGGGGCGAAGTGAAGCAAAATAATCCCAAGAGCAAATAAAAAGTCTGGGCAGAGTTCAAGGATGAATCCAAAGTCAGAGGCTGGCAGAAAACAAGCAAAGAGAAATTCGCGTCAAAACAAGTGTAAATCCAGGTATTCAGATCAGATATTCAGGAGTCAGGGAAACAGAGTCCAGGAATTAAGCTGATAACACAGCAATGGCTGCAGGCCAGCAGTCTTCTTAAATAGGGCTATCAATTAGAACAGGGAGGGATGAGTCAGAGTCTGGGTGAGGTCACTTCCTGTCCATTCAGAGCTTACACTCTAGGCTTTTGTGTACTTCCAATGGGCTGAACACTAGGTGTCGCTGTGGAGCATGCGACAGGTGAACAGCCTGCTTTGCAACAAACACCCAGGCGAGCATGTCTGCTGCTGCATGCAGTCAGTGGCCTAGCAAGCTTTCGATGCTTTAAAGGGCAAGGTAGGTGAGGAGACTGACACTGACACTCACCGATAGGTGGAAGGAAACTAATTGTTCTAGTGGAAGTATCCACAAGTTACAGGTTTCTATTTTGAACTGTTGCAAGAAGACCAGAAACTCACTCTACCACTTTCTCATTGGTTGAACCACACAACAAATGTAAACATGTGTCCCTTCCAGTGTTAAATAAGCCCATAGATGCGTATGACTGGCAACCTAAGCACAGATGCAAAGTAAGATGTTTAGCAGAGATTAAAAACAACTTTGAAACATATGTTTTTATCCTCTTACACATGCCAGATTTTTCTCACCGTTGGAGTGGACAGGTAAAAAATGCCGATACATAGCTTTAGACTGTTCACACATCGTGAGAAGTAATGTTCCACACAGTACTGCAAATAAAGGAAGAGGGAAGCATTTGTATTTGAGGGAAGGCTGATTAGCCAGTAGGGTTTCTAGAGGCCTGTTGAGTTTGGGGCTTTAATCTGGTTTTAGGTAAGGTTTCCCATGAAATCTTGAGGGAGAAGATATAAACTTTACGTGTTAATTGCCATTTCTAATTTTCTAAAAAGTAACTTCAGTTTGATACATGACATAAGCAATTTAGCACTTACTATAGTTGATGGAATGCCAACAAGCTGAAAGTATTAGCTCAGGAGGTCCTGCCGAGCCTCGCTCAGATCTGAAAGCTTTTCCGTGAAATATTGGAGTTCTGAATATGATATCAATTAACTGTTCTGTGTTACCAATGAAGGCAGTTAATAACCAAAAGGGCTGAACTCAGCTTGCTCCATATTTCTAAACATAAAATAATCCTTGATCTGAGTGAAATGTTTCTTCAGATACGGCTTGCTTTAAAATGTTTTAATTTCATAAAGGCATAAATAGCGATACTCCAAAAGATTTAAAGGTATGTGCAAACATTGCTGCTTTAGTACTGGAACTTTTATTTTTACTGCATTCTTAGTGTATCAAAATTCATTCATCAAGGAAAATGTAACACTGACTCCAGATGGTTCTAATTTGGTCCATGTATATAAATTAACCAATTTTGTGTCAGTGGTATCATTTGAACTTTAGGTTGATCTCTTCAGCAGTGTTTACCTAAGTAAGCAGTTTTATCTAACCCACAACTATCTTTATGTCGCTTTCCAAGTTAGAAATCGCATTGTATAACAATCCTTTATCTAGTTTCAAGATCTCAGGGAGCTGCATGTTTAATATGTTAAGCAACAAATGCAATGTATGGTGTATATACTCACACCCATCTGCTGCCTCGACCAGTGGCAGGGAAAGACGTCCCACGTGACTTTCAGCGGCCAATTGGAGGGCGGCATCTCATCCGAAGATCGAAGTGAAGGTGAGGCTTTCAGGTTGTTGCAGGGGAGAGGCATTGCACTGGAGGGCTCAAGCCACTTGGATGCCCTCCCCCCATTAAAAAACAGGTATGGGACTACTTTAAAGCCCACGGTGCAGTACAACCCAAAGTAACATAATGTATGCACACAGCAAGTATACAAATTAAGGACAATTTTTTTCACAATACACGGGGAGCCTTTTTTTAAGTTAAAAGCCAACCTCATGGAAGCATGATTTTCCCAGCACCAGAACTGACCCGAGTGAGTGTCTGTACTCTCTGATCAGGCAGGGTGGCTACCCAGTAATTGGCACTGGTGACTATGCGGGCAAGTCTGCACTTGTTGTGCAGGCACTGGAGCATGAAATGGCTCATAAGACCCCAACTGTCCTGAGTTAAGGGAACACCCTTTTACATCATTACAACATGGAATTCCCCCTGGTGTGCAAGTCACATATGAGGTAGTGGGTGTGAAGGCCGAGATTCCTCTGCAATGCAGGCAGGTGAAGGGAAGCAGGGTGGGAATGTTGAAGGTGCGAGCACACTCTCCACACTTTATGTAGCAGCTCTGGCATCTCTGTATAATGGGCCAGCAAGCTCTGCACCACCAAGTTGAGCACATGCTCCAGGCACAGGATGTGCGTCAACCTGCCTCGGCCCAAAGCTGCTACAAGATTCTGCCCGTGATCGCACATCAGCTTGCAAGGCTTCAGGTCCAACAGCAGAAGCCCTTCATCTGTCTGGCCCTGGAATGCTGGGCCACAGCTCCTGGGTGGTGTGGGGTCTTTTGTCAAGACAGATGAGCTTTAGCATTACATGCTGCTGTTTTCCCATGGGACTGCTCAAATTGGTGGTGCAGGGGCTATGCTGATTGCTTAAGGAGGAAGCAGAGAAGGAAGCAGAGTAGGAGGAGGTGGAAACAGGAGGCACCGACTGATGGCCCACAATTCTGGGTGCTAGAAGGATCTGCGCCAGAATGCTTCCCGCCACAGAACCAGCCACCACTACATTCACCCAGGGGGCAGTTAAAGAGATGTAACGTCCCTGTCCATGCTTACTTGTCCCCGTGTCTGTGTTAAGGTGGACACTGGAAGTAATGACATTGCCCAGTGCACCTATTTTTTCACAAGCTGTTGGTGCAGGGCAGTGATGGCCTGGTGAGAAAAGTAGTGTGATACTGGGAACTGGCCATTTCCACCAGGAGGAATGGGAACATTCCAAAGGCCAGCAACTTTGAAATGCTCACATTTAGGGCCAGGGCTTGTGGGAAAGATGGACCCAACTTCCACTTTCTTTCCAAAGTTGCTGGAAGCTGAAAGCTTCCCTGAGATGATGTGGAATGGCTTGGTGGTGGTGCTGTTGCAGGTGCTTCTAGTGCTTTAAGGGTTCACACAATTTCCCCAGTAAATACAGCTATCTCTGCTTTAAGTAGTGACAAGCCAGTGGTATTAGTGCAGTAGAATTCATGACCCCCTTAGTCCAACCCTACTCTAGCCCTCACTCCTGCCGCTATCCCTGACTATAGTTTGCCCTGAAAAGGGCAGTTTTTCAAACAACAGTGCCTATCTATCCCTAAACCGCTGCAGCAGGAACCTCTACCTATCTAAATCAGCGCTGCAAGGAGAGAAGCAGACCCTGCCTTTTATACAATGCGATCACGTGTCCCACGGGGCCATTGGAGCCAATGCAGCCAACCAGCATACTTTCGGGTCTGTACTCAACACCAAATGTGCGCATGGATTACTGTTTGAAATTCGTGTTTTGCTCTGAGAGCTTGGGCCCGCAAAGTTCAATATGGATCCAAACTTTGCGGGTTTGATCCGCTCATCGCTACATGCAATCTTTAGTATAGGAGAGGTTATCGTAAGAGAGGAGACTACTATAAGCCAGTATTTTCCATGCTAATTCTAGCAAATAGAATACATGGCAACTGGATATTACATTACATTATTACATTGCAAGTGTGATATATGCCTAACAGATTAACCTACCTTGCTATTATTATTAACTATATGTAAGTGTTTTAACTTACTATTAATGAACTTCAATACATTAAAGTGGACCAAAACCCAGGATTTTGACTATACTGGGTTTTGGTCCTTTCCCTGGGGGCACCCCGATCAGGGGTGCCCCGCTGTGTGAACCCCCAGATCACTGCAGCCAACTCCCCTTATCCTGTCCCCACGGCGCGTCTAAGAGCAGTGGCTCTGACGGCCGCATCCTCTGCTTCCCTGTAGCAGTGTGCGTGCATTCACAAATGACTGGTGGGGGCACGCTCCCTGTTAGAGGGTGGTGGAGGATGCAGCCGTCAGATCTGCTGCTCTTAGACACGCTGTGAGGCCAGGATAAGGGGCGTTGGCTGCAGCAAACCCCCACAGGTTCACACAGCATGGCACCCCCGATCGGGGTGCCTCTAGAGAAAGGAACAAAACTTTTGACTATCCTGGGTTTTGGTCCACTTTAAGAGGATATTACTAAATGAGTAAGCTGGTCTGTTCTAGAGAAGTGAATTTTGTGCAGGCAATTCAAAAAAGGATATTACTAGTTAGGGCATATGCTGCAGAGGACGATATAATACATAATATTAAGATGTGGCATTAGGTAATCAGATTAGGGGGTAGCATAAAGAACTGCTCCACCCACCTTTACGACATCTTAATGTCAATTGGTGCCTTCTACGCCTAAATTGGTTTTGAGGTGTACGTGAGAGGCATTTGTTTCCATTGAGGTAGAGGACCCTGATAAACCAACTTCACATGAAAGTAATGGCAGAGATTAATAAATATGTCTTAGAAATAGGTTCTCCATTTAAGGCCACTATTCTCAAAATTCTTGTTTTATTAATTTACCTGAACTTGTTTAATTTCCCAAGACTGAATGGTATTTAACTGTAGCATTTTCTGGTAGCTGCAAATAAGCCCAAACAGTCAAGTGCCACCACATTGCACTGGAAGACCACAGATGATCTAAAAAGCATTATATATAGAGTATTTACTATAGTTAAATGAGAATTATTATTCCTTCACTCACACTAAAAATGTCTCTTTGTTATAAACGGTTTTTACTATAGTTTTAAAAGGGGCATATTTTATCTTATTATACTCTAAAATACAATTATTGGCATTATTAAAGCATCTTCTAATATCTACCCATTAATGACTATGAATATTTTTTTTTAGTAAACTGAGAGATGGTTAATACTTACCTCAGTTTTCCTCTAAGGCTCTCTTCTCATGCAGTCCTTTTTCTAGCCCTGTTATGGGTTAATCTAAGCCACCTGTGTGAGCTCCTGGAAAGAGGGGGATGACAAGTCCATCTACCAACTTACCTGCTGTTTCATAAAAATCCAGGCCCATGAAAACACCTAAATTAAAAAATCTTTAGACATTGTAAACCCTTGAAGCAAACAGCTTTCCTGGTTTATTTTCACTCTTCTTACCCACTCTCAATTACCCACTGGATTCCCATTGTATGCTTAGTACTCTGCACTCATGACCTGTATTAATTGCACCTGTATGGACTCATGACCTGTTTAAAGCACCTGTCCACACACTTCAACCTCTCCACCATGGTCAAGACCAAAAAGCTCTCTAATGACAACAGGGACAAAATTGTAAACCTGCCCAAGGCTGGGATGGGCTAAAGGACAAAAAGCAAGCAGCTTGGTGAGAAGGCAATTGTTGGCACAATTGTTAGAAAATGGAAGCAACACAAGATGACTGTCAGTCTTCTGTGGTCTGGGGCTCCAAATAGGATCTCACCTTGTGGGGTAAAGATGATTATGAGAAAGGTCAGGAATCAGCCCAGAACTACACAGAAGGAACCAGTCAATGGGATGAAGAGAGCTAGGGCCACAGTCTCAAAGTTTACCATTAGTAACACACTATGCAGTCATTAATTAAAATCCTACAGGGCACGCAAGGTCCCTATACTCACAGCAGTACATGTCCAGGCCCGTATGCAGTTCACCAGGTATCTTCTAAATGATCCAGAGGAGACATGGGAGAAGATCATGTGGACAGATGAGACCAAAATAGAACTTTTTGGTATCAACTCCATTCGCTGTGTTTGGAGAAGGAAGATGGATGAGTACAACTCCAAGAACACAGTCCCAATAATGAAGCATGCGGGTGGAAACATGATACTATGATACAAGATACGGGACTGTTTGTTGCCGTATCTTATGTTTTCCATCTGGGAGGTAACCCAGGTGTCTACAGGGTTTTCTCCCTTTGAACTAGTGTATGGTCGGCATCCCAGGGGTTTGTTAGATATAGCCAAGGAAACCTGGGAGACTGAGGCCACCCCATACAAAAGTATAATTGAACATGTGGCCCAGATGCAGGACCGAATAGAAAAGGTAATGTCGATAGTCCAGGAGGGCTCAGGCGGCCCAGAGTAGAATATATAATAGATCGGCCAGAGTTAGGGCCTTTAATCCTGGGGACCGGGTCCTGGTGTTAGTGCCCACAGTTGAAAGTAAATTTTTGGCAAAGTGACAGAGTCCCTATGAGGTTGTAGAGAAGGTGAGTGAGGTATATTACAAGGTTCATCAACCAGGTAGAAGGAAGCCCTACCAAATTTACCACACAATTCTGATCAAGCAGTGGAAGGATCGTGAAGCCTTAGTAGTCACTCCGGCTAGAGTTAAAGAGGTGGTGCAGACAGTTCCCCCAGTCAAAATAGGTAAGACCTTGTCAGGACACCAGAAGCAGGAGGTCAGGGAGTTTCTACAGGGAAATAGAGATATGTTTTGTGACCTGCAGGGCCATACTTGCCTAATAAAACATCGCATTAAAACTGAACCCTACAGTAAAGTAAACCTTAAACCGTACAGGATACCTGAAGCACGTAGAGAGGCAATCTCCTCGGAAGTAAAGCGCATGTTAGAGTTAGGCGTCATTGAGGAGTCTTCTAGTAGATGGTTAAGTCCCATTGTCCTAATACCAAAGCCCAATGGGTCCTGGAGTTTCTGTAAAGATTTCAGAAAACTCAATGAGGTCTCAAAATGTGATGCTTATCTCATGCCCCGAGTAGATGAGTTGATTGAAAAGCTCGGGAGGGCAAGATACATCACAACCCTGGATCTCACAAAGGGGTATTGGCAGATTCCATTATCTGAGGACGCCAAAGAAAAGACAACATTTTCCACCCCAGAAGGCCTGTTTCAGTATGTTGTGATGCCTTTTGGGTTACATGGGGCCCCTGCTACCTTTCAGAGGCTGATGGACATGATCTTGAGACCACATCGGGATTATGCCACTGCTTACCAGGATGATGTGGTCATTTTTTCATCTGATTGGAAGAGTCACCTCTGCAAGGTACAGGTCATCCTAGACTCTATCAGTAATGCTGGCTTAACCATAAACCCTGAGAAGTGTGCAGTGGGTCTGGAGGAGGCAAAATACCTGGGTTACGTCATTTGTAGAGGGATGGTTAAACCCCAGATCAACAAGGTGGAGGAAATACAGAACTGGCCCAGAACACTTACAAAAAAACAGGTGAGAGCCTTCCTAGGTATAACCGGCTACTACCGTCGGTTCATGCCCAATTTTGCGTCAATGGCTGCCCCATTAACTAACTTAACAAAGGGTCGTAAGTCAGTAATGGTGGAATGGACCCCAGATGCAGAAAAGACTTTTCAAAGCCTAAATTCTGCCCCGTGTAAACAGCGTGGACTTGTATGCCCTGTAAGCAGACCTGTTACAACAAGGACTTGCAGTTTGCTGGATTATCCTACCCTGGACTTTGCTAGAGCTGGTGAAGTAACCGCTTGATGTACTGCATTGTAGGCTGCAACCTTCTCTGAAGTAAGAGATTTTTGGCTGTTGAATATTTAATTTTCAATAAAATTGCGTTTAATTTGAAGAACTGTCATCCGAGTCACTGCTGTTCGCCCCAGATCCTGACAATATATATATATACTCCTCTTGCTATCTAATATACTTTGAATATGTAATATTAGTCTATGTTTGCAATACAGCTCCTTTAAAATGCCCATTGCATTGCGTTAGCATTGCCTAATTGAACCAATAAGAGTTTTATCTTTCACATGATGCCAAAACATTTACAGAAGATTTACCAATATGTGTTGATGATGGCTGATGGAAAGAGTCATGCTGTGAAAAAATCATATACATCATTGGACAGACATACAGACTGTAAGGACAATTTAAATCCATAAGCCCCTTTCAAAATGTTCTATAAAGATACATGTGACACGTGTTGTCTTTTCAAAATGTGTTTTAACTGATTGATTCTGGAAACCTGACACAGTGAACAATTAGGCCCCCAAAGCATGTGCTTAATGTCTATTGGGAAATCCAACTCTGCCTGCCTTCTAAATCCATGTTCCCTTCCAGAAGCCTTTACGCCTTCAAGAGTATTTCCTGCGATTTCCATTACAAATTACAGTTTTCCTATTTTTTTAAGATATAGGGTTACAAATGTAAGTCAGACCTATTGGACTCTAGGGATGCATCTAATTCAGTCACATAGAAATATGATATTTTAAGTGTTTAAGTTTCTCAAAAGAAATTCAGATTTAAAATAAAAATTAAATGTCAGTTATCGTGATTTTATAACAACACAACAAAAATGAATGCTTAAAGGGTTTATTTACATAAGTCTTGAAATGTTCAAATAAGTCTTAAATAAAATGAAATGATAATACAAGAGATAGACACTATAAAATGACATGTCTAGGCATCTGTAATGTAAGGGAAACACTCAGCATGGAGCAAACATTGTCCATGTTCCAGCATAGCGGCTACCAGTCTTGACCATGGCATTATTTGGAGCCTGATTTATCAAGTGTCAGCTCTTGTTAATACCCAGTGGCAGTATTTTTGCCTCAGTGCCACTCAGAGTGTAAATGAACAAACAAAAAAGGGCAGCGCCTAAGCGACCACCAGCCTGCTTCTAGTTTATCACTAGGGCCATATAGGCTGCAGTGCTGAGCGCTCTTGTTTAAGCTGGACCAGTTTATAGTGGCTCTGCAGGTTCATATCCCATACAGAACAATATGCAGAACTGTATTAAGCTTATGAATAATTTTACACATTTTTACATTTTTTTGTACAGAACTTGCATTGTGAATTGTCAATAATGTAAATGCCAGATGTCACCAAATGTAATTTTACTTTTTTCCTGTGATATCATTTTTTCAGGCTTATTTTGCTTATCAATATGTAATTTGGACAACAACAACTAAAACACAGCCTAAACTCACTGGGAAGCTTGTCTCCTTTGTCCCCAGCAGTGATATCCTGTAAGTGTAATGATGAAACGCCAACCAGCGTTGATAAAATACAGCGGCTATTTTTCAGCATGCCAAAAATCAATGAATACTGTGTGCAGTGCCTAAAGCAATGTGTGTACAATTGACATTTGGGTCCAACAGGCGCTAACACGGGCCGGCCAATATCTAATGCGACAAAAATAAAAGCTAAATAGTAAACATTCTGTAAAAATCGCAGTGCCAAAAAAGAAAGAGTTGCTGGTGCTCAAAAACTGGCAGCAAAATGACGCTAAAGGGGACATCTTCTTAAATAATTCTAAGTAGCATTTGGGTGAGCACAACCTTCTTTGTTTTGTTACCGCATCTTTTTTGTCATCTGTTCCCCCCTGATATACAAATGCACTGTAGCATGGCGCCACCTGAGGAAATCATTTTTAGGGTCCACCCTTCAATTATAAAATGTTTTCTTGTTGTGCTTGTTGCACAAGATAAAATGAGATGTTTAGCAATTAAATAACAAAAGTAATTTACTGGGGAGACCAGGCAGATCAAAACACTGTGTTAGTTTAGGACCTCATTACTGCACTGATGGTGGGCTTGGTCAGTTCTTGACCTCCAGAGGATCCCCTGCTCCCCTGGTGGACCAGTCCAACAATGGGGTTGTTTTAGAGTCAGGTGAGAAATTCTTTCCTTTTTTAGGAGAGAAAACTTCCACTGACTTTAATTGTCTGTCTTGGGGCTGATTCAGAGCCAGGTAAAAATCTACACCTGGTAGACAATGGAAGTCAATGGTAGTTTTCTCTCCTAAAACGCAGTGACTATTCTCACCTGGCTTTGAATTGACCCCAATATGTGACAATAATATGAGGCCTGGCCACTACACTTCCGGTGATCCTTTAAAACGGGGGGATTCTGCACACTGCCTGTATGGGAAGATTCTGCACACTGACTGTAATGGGGGGATTCCGCACACTGATGTTAATCGGGGGGATTCCTCACACTAGGGATTGGGGGAATTTTGCCGCTTCCTGTTATTAGGTTGGGGGGGTTATTACTATTTGGTTCGAAAAGTTTTTTATTATTTTCCTCCTCTGAGCTGCATTATAAAGCAAACCATTACTCTAGAGCACACAGGAATAAGGCTCCTTTAAATATGTCAACATTTCTAATAATGGGGCTGTCAGCATATATATATTTAATTAGAAAGATAGATGAATTACACCTTTTCTTGGGTCATTTGGGACTAGTTCAAGTTATGCGTTTATTATTTCTGCATTTTACCTGTTTTGTGAATTACTAAAACTGTCTGGTTGGATGGAACCAGGTGGAATGGGAATGTCATTTGAAAACTACATATCATTTGGTTAAGTTCTGCCTATTTCATATGTGTCCTTTCTTAGATATTAACTTGGCAGCTATTTGACGAAATGAGATCACAAATACATAGTCATAGAATTATATTCATGCTATCTCCAACATTTTGGGGCCATAATTATTTTTTTGTAAGATTTTTTTTAGATTGTTTGCCCAGAATTTTGTCTGAAAATCAATCACAGAAAATGAGACCAAGTCAAAACGTCTCTGGTGACCTGAAACCATCTGGTAACCCTGGGTTCACCCTTTCTGCAAAAGCTCTCTTCTAGTGTATAATGTGGTGACAGAGAGCTGGCTGTAGATTGGGCCTAAGAGCCTGCATGAATAATTCACTACGCTGCAGAATATAAATGAATTCTTTCACGAGTAGAAACTTGAAAGTATATTGTTCTTCCAAAGAACTGAAATGTCTGAAAAGAATTCTTGGGAAATGCCAGCCTATGAACATCTTTGCACAGTATACTTGTGTACGGTATACCATGAGAGGCCAAGATGCAGGAATACAAACCTCTAGGACAGGTGCACTTTAAATTCTACATCAATGTCTATTACAAGTGCAACTTTGGTAAAACAGCAGCTACCTCCAATGACTGCACAATTCCCTGAAAGTTTAACAATACTTTCTTATACAGTATATTCTGTAGTACTAAAACACTGTAAATACTGCTGAACCTTATTTTATATTCATATTATAAATAGGATGAGGACGGACTGGAATATTTATCATCTGTCCATGCTGGTGGTTCCTAATCGGGACTGAACCAGCATTTGCCTATACCAAATGCTAGGTTTGCTATGAAGACAATAAAGTTCCGATCCCCCCCCCCCCCGGGCTCCGCAGGCTTCGGGTGAGGATCTTCTTCCGGGTCCTCATCTTCTCTAATGGCGGCGATGGCCACCGCCCCTAGCCCCGCCCTTTGTGGGAGGAATCGGGATGACTTCATCCCGCTCCTCCTATACCCCCTCCGAGCTCCGGCATCTGTCATCGGAGCAGGGCAGGTGTGAGGCGAGGAGGCTCCGATCGGAGCCTCCTCACCTCTCACCCGCCCTGCGCCAATCACTATCGTCATCTGTCATCAGATGACAGCGGCGAGGGACCCAGGATCGGAGGTGAGTACAGTAAAAAAAAAAATGTCATTTTTTTTCTCTGTGTTTGTGTCAGTGTGTTTATTTTTCTACATTTAACCCCTTGTGAACTGGTAAGGGGTCCATGTGACCTGGGAAGGGGGACCCTATGTCGTTTTTTTTTAATTAACCCCTTATGTTCTGTCACCCAGCAGCTATAAAAGGTTTCCTGCAGGTGAGCAGAAGCCAGTGATTGCCGAGGGACACAGTGCTCCAGGATGGATGGGAGGTAAGTATTAAAAAAAAATAATAAAATATTTTTTCTGTGTGTGTGTGTCTGTAATTTTTTTACATTTAACCCCTTGTGAACTGTTATAGGGGTCTCATGGACAAGGCTGGGGGATCACCTGCGGCTAGCGGGTGACTTGCCATTAACCCCCATTACCTGCCTCCCCAAAGACCAGGGGGGGCAGAAGAGCCCGTAGCCACGGGCTTGTAGCCTGCAGGGCCAGGGGCCACAACAGCTGGCCCCTGCGCCCTGTTCCTACAAGCCCTGCATAGCTGGTCCCGGGCTGGTTACTTGGGGTAAGGGGGACCCCATGTCATTTTTTTTTTCATTTTTTAAGGGACCCTATGTCATTTTTGTTCTCGATTTAACCCTTTGTAGTGTGGATGGTAGTTGTATTTTATTTGTAAATGTTATAAAGTACTTGTTTCAGTTTGGGGGGTCTCCAGAGCAGGAACGCGGGGCTACCGATAAATATGTGGTACCGTTCTAATCGATAGAAATGGGGATTTCACATGCAATATGGTTTTTTTTAATAAAATATATTTTTTATTCAAAATAAAGGAGGCAATTTTCTAAAAAAAAAAATTTTTTATACTTAATAATATTGTAAAAAACAGAATAAAATTTACAAAGAATTTTCATTTCATGTTAAAATCTATATATATAATTTTCCTGAAAATTCCAGCAAAAATGGCGCAAAACATGGCACAAAATGGGGAAAAATGACCTGTCAACAGAGGGTGACAAAATCTCAAGTAGGCTGTCAATTAAAAGGGTTAAAAGTAGCTATGCATGTTGGGTATTGTTCTGTTCGGGGGACCTTGCGCTTTCAAACTTAGCTTGTTTATTCTTGTTTGCATATTTATATTTTAGAAAAAGGTGTTTTTTATTCAGCTTTTTTATACATTTTTTAGGAAAACCCTGCGCAACCAAAGAATTCTTTGAGGGATTAATTCCAGAAAGATGAGCCCACTACAACAAGCTGGGTACGCTTAGAAAGCTTAACATGTGTACTTTCAGGGAATATATGGTTTATGGGGGATATTCCAAATGTAAAGGGTTGTTTTGGTTGAAAAATCGCAAGGTGCGCACTTTGGCCCTTATTTATCACGGGCTAGCGCCAGGTAGTGTCTGACGAGCGCCAGGTAGCGGCAGCTAACGGCGACTACCGACTCAAGTACGCCCGGCGGCGGTCACAATGACGCATTTATCAAGCAAAATGAGGCTAGCGCCGGCGAGAGCGACGGCTAGCGTGGCATTCATCATGAAGCCGCCTGGACCGAACAGCGCCGCTGCAAACTCCCTCACAGCGCCAGGTATGAGCTGTCGCTCCCTGGCGATGTCCAATGCATTTCAATGGAGCAATCTATAATTAATCATAATTAATTGGTATTAATTTTTTTTTTTTTTTTATGTCAAAAATTCGGAGACCACTTCTGCAATGTTAGGATTTATTTTTAATTAAAAAAAAATTTAAAAAAAAAATTGTGCAGAATTGATCTAACAGGTCTGAGATTAATGTATTCATATTATTTATTCTAAAAACATGTATAATGTTACATTCAAAAAATATGGTTGTTTAGGGGTTAAAAACTAGTTAATACCCATCGCCGCCAGCGCTCTGGGGTTTAAACAAGGAATGGACAGCGACAGCACATTCGGAGCGTGATTTGTTAATGAATATGAAGCTAGCCGTTCGCTCTGGCTATTCGTTGTCAGGCGCTCACATACAACGCTGAACCTGTGAAACAGCGACCCCCCAGCCCGTATTCAACATTACCGCACACCGACTGAGTCGCTGTCATCAAGCTAACGCCGGCCAAGCACAGCGAATACTGGCTGGCGCTGAAAAAATCACGCTACAGTCGCTCATCTGGCGCTACCTGGCGCTATTAATGAATCGGCCTCCCCGTCTGCAGAGCTGTAATTTTCAAGTAAAATTACTTTTACGCACATGCTTTACTTTGGGGTGTTTGGCAACTCTTCCCTTGACAGTAGCAATGCATGCTGGGTATCATTCTGTTCGGGGATGTTGCTTTTTCAGATTAAACTTGTTTTTTCTTGTTTGTATATAGTTTTTAGGAAAATGTGGCTTTGATTCTGCTTTTTTATTCTTTTTTTAGGGAAACTCTTTGCAACCAAAGAATACATTGAGGGATTACTTCTAGAAAACTGTGGCCACATCAACAAGCCTTGTACACCTAAAAAGCTTAAGGTGTGTACTTCCAGAGAATATATAGTTTGTTGGAGGTATTTCAAATGTAAAGGGTTGTTTTTCTGGAAAAACTGCAAGGTGCGCATAGAGCATATTGCAGTTGTATTTTTTCGGAAAATCCCCTAAAGCGCTGTTTCAGTTTTGGGGGAGTCTCCTGGGCAGGAAAGGGTGTCTACCTATAAATATGTAGTACTACTGTAACCGGGAGAAATTGAGATTTCACACGCAATAAGATTTTATTGACAAACTTACATTTTGTATTACAAAAAAACACTACAAATTGTAAAAAATAGATTTGTTTTTATTTTTTTGGCACATATTTCACCCAAAAATATTGAGAATACACCTAAAAAATGACAAACATGTTAAAGCCCAGACTCTGCTGAAAAAAACAATATATCATTTTCCTGGGAAATCCCTTCAAAAATCACATTTGAACATGGGGAGCGCAAAATTGTGCAAAATGGTCTGGCAACAAAGGGTGACAAAAACTCCAGGTAGGCTGGCAGCGAAAGGGTTAAGTGCAGTATCTGATGGATGGGATGCAGCTCAGTTTTGTACAAGGTGCACAGACCAAGGTTATATATCTTCATAAAAAGGCATTTTAATTTAACTTGCTTACTATGTTGTAATGTTTTCTTGATCCTGAGCCGTAATAAAGAAAAGTAATTGAAACAGAAAGACATTCGATCATGTTTATTTCCATTATGGTATGGACTTGTGACCCACAGCTGAAATGAAGTTTCTACAGTATTATGGCTGGTGCTTCATATTATGGCTCAGCAGAGTATTAAAAGCTAAACCCTTTTTTCAGTAGCTCATAAGTTTCAGGAAAATGTATAGGCCTAGAAATAAATTGCCAGCTTTGGAATGATCCTATAATCATAGGTGAGACTAAGAAAATGAACTTTCCTGTATTTTGGACTTATTGAGAAAACAGGAGGGGGCTAGCTGGTGGGTTTTAATTAGGGCTCTTCTGGGTTCTCATTCGTTTAAATGCAAAGCTTGTCTCTGATTTTTCATATTTTTCTTAGTGCACATGTTTTATTGATCGAGAACGTTTTTCACATACATTTTACTTGGCTTGTGGTGCCTTCTCTATAGGAAGTCTATTTTTACTATGTTTTTTACCTATTTATTGGCATGGTTAAATATAAATTCTAGAACTAGATTTTAACTAACTCCTTATTTATAGAGAGTCTGGCAACTGTGCTAGGGCACTTGTATAACATTTATAGTAGGTACTGTATCAATGGAAGCCTCAGGATAAGTCTGACCTACAATATCTGGCTGAAACGACTAGAAAACAATATGACGGTAACAATTCGAAATGTAGAAACTTTTTCAAAGAAAACGTTCTTCGAGGGATCCTTATAGTCCCAATACACGTAACCATCAAGAATGCCCTTTATATGAAGCAATAGGCTGGTCTAAATCTTTTCCGAAAAATTCCAGATATTTATACAACTATAATGGGGGAGGGCTTCTTTAAGGTACAACAAAAATGATTATGAAAGTGTGCAGGTTTATGTATGTCGTGGTGTTTCAGAAGACCAAGAAGTCCTATCTTTGAGGCACAGTAAGGTCCTAACCACATAAGCAGCATGTACTGTATTGTAGGGTATAACTAGTGTTACTTTTAACAACTTGCCAATGAACCTTTCTATTACATCATGTGGAGGATGCAGGAATGTTTCCTCACTATTCTTTACTGATTGATGATGCTTGTCTATCAGGAGAAATGAACACTTGTTTCACCTCTGGTACAGCAGCAGAGAGAAGATGTGCTGCATAGCTGCTGTTTGTGTGTTTTATTTAACATTTTTATAATATTGTTCTCTTAATAAACTATATACATAGCTGTGGCTATGAGAGTTAGCCAAAACAATATCCTTCCTGGTTAGCAGGAGAAAACTCTGTAAAGTGGACCAAAACCAACCCTAGAGTTATGCGACTCCAGTGCAGGCATACCCGCTCCCCCTGGGGCATCCAGATTTGGGATGCCCCACTGTGTAAAACCCCTAAGGTCGGCCAGAAACTCACCTTCTTTCGTGGTCCAGCGGCGCATCCGGAGCATGCTTAAACAGCGACCGCATCCCCGCTATCCTTTTAGCAGGACGCGTACCGGTGCCAGGCATTTGTGAATGGTCGGTACACATCCTGTTAAAGGGTAGCGGGGGAAGCTTGGATCCGCTTGCATTAGAGGGCCTCTTGGGCGAAAGGGAGGGAGCGGATCAGAGCGCGCTGAATGGACAAGAGGTTGCACATGTAGGGAAGGTTAAATAAGATTGGCCAATCTGGGGGGGTTTCACACAGCGGAGCCTCACTGATCGGGGGGTCCCTGGGGCAGGGATCAAACCCCAGGATAGCCAAAATCCTGGGATTTGGTCTACTTTAAGTACATTTGTTCCCATTAGAGCTACAGTATCAGAGGCTGGAGGACATCATATTAAATGATTACCTTAGTGATGCTGCAAGATTTCTCTGCTCTATATGAAGCAGGGACAAGCATGGTTCTGTGAGTAAAACACGTTTTTGGCATTACATACCACACTAGCAAGGGTGGAGGTAGTAAGATCTGACAGTTTTTTTAATATGTGCTAATGCGTGTCTTGTAGAGCCAGCCTAAAAACACAAGCAAGTGAACAGTTATCACTGTTGTATGGCCCTGACCTGGTAGAGTTATGGATGTGTGTAACTAATTACTAATAACTGGGTGCACTCTACCGAAAATGAGTCTGATTTACTACAAGATAATGTGATTCCTGAAAGACACAGATTTTGCACCCGAGGAACGTGAGTCAACATGCTTGGAATCCTGCAACAGCCTTCTATGAACAACCTGAAATATATGATGATTATGGACACATTAGTATTTCAGTCTCATGCTCATGCTGCAGTGCCAGTGTGGCTAAACCCTTTTTTGTACGTATGTTAAACATGGCAGTTTCTGGACAGACCAGTGTTGTGCCCCACACTAACACCCCAAAACCCAGAAAGCAGCTATCTATACCGCCCAAGGACTTGGGTCAATCATTAAAAAAAAAGTTTACTTCCGGTCAGTCAGATAATGTAATTTGAAGAAAATGCAGGCTAGGGGAGTTCAGAGGAGTCAGTTGATTAAGATCCAGTCCTTGCCAGTGTGCTATTTCCAAGTCTCTTATATTCCTGTGTGTCTGTGTTGCTAAAGTGGGAGGGGCTTTCCTGGCCCTTAGTATAGATTCTGACTAGAAGTTCCAGTATTCATTCTAGTGTAACAGGTGAGCTTATCAGCAGCTTTGGCAGTAATAACCTCCCCAGGGGAAAATGCTGCCAGTTACCATCTAGCTACCCGGAAACAAGATTATGAACCACTCATCTGAAGAAGCTGAAATAGAGCAGGAAGGGTTAAACATGTGAGCTCAGAAATATGGAGCATCGTCTTTGCCTAAGCGAATTAAATGATTTGCCAGCCAGAGTAAGGAAGTCTTTTATAACACAGTTTCAAACAAATAAAATATAAAAACAATAACAAATTAGCTCAGTGTCCCGAGGACATCATTTTGGTACACAATAAAGAAAACTTTTAAAAATGCCAACAAATTACCATTAAAGAGCTGGAAGTGAAAGCTATTATCTTATCACAACACCATTGGTCCACAGTTCTACAGGGGTGCTCAGCAAGAATTTGCCAACAAGAAATCAAGGGCTAATCACTCGCAAATATTAAGGAAATCTCATACTAATTAATCTGGGGAAAAAATCAAAGCAGAAGTAAGTCCCTTGAAGTATTGCAGCACTGTGGAATCTATAATATAGAGTCTAGTTCAGCAATTATTAAGAGACATCTGTGAATTGTTAATATGACATTCCCCAGCACATCTGACTTTGGCCTTGGTTAGCAATCTTTTTTGATCTGGTTGAAATGCCCTCCAGTGATTAAAAGTCACAAAACTATCAGAATAAAACATAAACCCACTTAAAGGCTCTACTCACCTCTCCTGAAGACATCATCCTCTGGGATTCTTCTTACACGTGGAGGCTGATTCATTACTAACGTCAGGTATTGGCAGGTGAGTGTCTGTATAGCGGTGCTTAGATCGCTTAGAGCGCTGTAACAGAGCGCCTCAGTCGCTCTAGTAACCTGGCCCGCATTGATGAATGTGATGTATGTGGGTGCTCTAACACCAGCAGGGAGCGAAAGGTAGCGCCAGCTCAGTGCGACCGACTCTCGGCGCTCCACACCATACTTATCAAAAAATGACACACACACAGTGCTGGCCGTCTAAATCTGGTCTCTATTTCATAGAGCGCCAGACGCTGTGTGATTAAAGTCTGCTTTTGAACACATATCCACCAGTAACAAAGCGAAAACACATGGAATGACATCGTTGAAACATTAACACTTTAGTGCCAGACCTGTAATGACAATTCTTCATAAAAATATAAAAAGTCCAAAAAATTTCTAAAAATGTTTGTTTGCAGCCAGGAGAGGTCACACAATGAAAAAAAATGTCAAACACACTGTTTAAACACAAGCAAATGAACGGCCATTGAAATGTATGGGAGAGCAACACTGAGCGAAAGGTAATACCTGGCGCTCTGGCGCTATACAGTGAGCCGCCTGTAATAATACATGTGACACTACATGATGCTGTTAAGAGTCACTCACCAGATTCGCTTTCATAAATGCGTACAGTGCCCAGACCACCAGACGCTGCCTGCCGCTACGAAGCACTACCTGACGCTATCCCTTCTTAAATAAGCCCCAGAGATTTCCTGTTTATATTCAGAGCCTACATAAAACATTTTTGGTTCATTACATACATACAGGTTGGCCACTATGACAGGTGCTACTGCATCTACTGTATGTGTGGGTCTGCCAAGTCTGCCACCAACATTAACCACATGAACAAACTTTCCATACTGTATATAGATTTCCAAATGCACAGTTGAAATCTCTGCCTTTCTTTTAAATGAAAATCCAAGCTCACAGCCTAATTTCTCCAGTAGGTACCTACCTGTTACCACAAGCATAGAAGTCTCTAACTGAATCTCTTAATTTCCCAGTGGATTTATCTTAAAACGTCAAATTATGGGGTTTATTTAGGAAATAGTGCCCGATGAATGTCAGGTGAGTGTCAGGTCCCAGTGCGAAAGGTGTAGTTATCAAAAATCCAGAGCACTTCTGAGTGCCAGGTAGTGCCTCATCTATTATCAGTGCAGGCGAGTATATGAGTACCGGCGCTGTGTGCCCTACAATGCCAGATAAGTATACCATGTAAAGCGCTACTGAAGTTGATGGCGCTATATAAATAAACAATAATAATAATAAGAGCTGGCACTGTGTGGCCTTATCTCATAGATGTCAATGTGCTGGTTATAATTTTTTGGCCTGCTTTTTTTTGGGGGGGGGGGGCGGTGCATGTGCCACTGTATCTCTGGCCTGTATTTGAATTGTTTTGTATGCATGTTTTGCACTTTTGTGTTGCACTGAAAACTTGCAATTTTGCCAATTCAAAACCTGTGTCATGTCATTCCAGTGTCCAAAATGTTTTTCCTCGTGTTTGTGGGTTTTAAAGGTGCTGCCATCATCCCAAAAATCAAAAGTCTGGGAATTTACCACATGCTGTGTGCCTGGAATACCGCTTGTATAGCGCCGGTGCGGGCGCTATGTATTTTGTTCTTAAATTCGTTTGAATTCCAGTGCTCCCAGCTGGCGCTAGAGCTTGCTAGTGCGTAGCAAGAGGGGGGGGGGGGAAGAGAGGGGGTAAACAATAAATATGGAAGGGCAAGACTACAATGCATAAAAAATATTCCACAATGCAGAAACCCAACTTGTCTCCAATCAGTTGATGTTTGCTATCAGCATTAATTGATGATACTTTGACATACTGATAAGACGGTGGAGATACGTGGTCGGAGTGGAGAAATTAAAAAAAAGCTGAAAAGGGACCTTTGTTTCATTTTGGTATAAATAGAAAAAAAGCATATGGCTTGTTCTGGCTCACACGTATACAATCCAGCATGGATACAACAAGAAGATATGAATTCTACTAAAACATATTCCTCTCTGCCAACTCACAGCTGCACCTCAAAAGAAAAAAAATCTAGCATCCATATATCATAATAAAAGTATACAGTATCTGGCATTGGGTATGTTCTGCTAATGCTGCTAAATCACTGCTCAGTGAACTCTGTAAAGTTCTCTGTTTAGCAAAGCAATTGTTTGGCATATCTTACTACATTTTTTGCATTACGTACGCCATAAATGTTCCAGTAATTTCAATTTTACTGTTTGTTTCTCACCCACTTACTTTGTGCACAGTTCCAATAAAAATAGATGCCAGAAGTTTTTCTTTCTTCAGTAGAAACTGATATGCAGAACACAGGGACAAACATTGTTGTTTGGATTATAGCAGTTATGCAAATGATAAGGAGTTTGTAAACCTATTGAAAAACTGAAACCTTTCAAGCATTAATATTAGTTCTTTAAAAAAAAAAAATGAAAGCACACCTTTTTTGGCTAAATGTTGCTATATTAAGCACACGGGGGCATCCTGATTGTCAGCCCCCCTGGGCAATACAGTTGCCTTATTTGATTTACCCACCAGGTGTTTCTCTGGCAAAATCCAGCCCTGCAATTGGCTCCCAGCGGTCACGAGGCTCGGAGTACACTTTGTGATTTCAGACCACATGACCGCAGGCCAATGACTTGCCAGGCCAGATTTTGCCAATGTAGCTCCATGGAGTTAAGTCAAGGGAGGCTTTACAATGGGTGTATGGCTGGAGGGGGGGCAGTAATTACGATCCACACAGGCTTTAACTGGCCCACAGTGTTACCAGAAAATCCTTTGGTGGACCCCTGGTGCCAGGGAGATTATTTAGGGGCTACCATCACAAAAACCTGAGCTATGTATAACTTATTTGTGGTATCCCAAATGCAGAGACAAATCAGTTTGGCATAATGTTTCTGTGCATAAGCCCTGAATGTAAGCCCCTAATACTTATATTTAAGTGTGGGTTGGACTCCAGAGTAATTTTTACTGGTGGGTCCAACACTGGATCTACCCCTCTGCTTAGTTTGGCAGAAATCATTTTTGACAAAATAGGTGGCTTGCTTTAAAACACTCTCATTTGCAACAACAATTCCAGTGGTAGTCAAATGGTAAGTTTTGGCTTTTTTGTGTTGATACAATCTGTTGCATGATTCTTTTATATTCTTTTTCTGCACACAGACAGATTTTGTACTGATTATAGGGGGCTGACAAATGATTTTGTTTTTTTTATTTCTGGAGAGGCAGCTTTTCTTCTATTTAAAAATCAAAATTCTGCATATGCGATGGGAAAGTTATAGAGGTGAAGGTCCAAATTATTTTTAATGGGGTAGATATTTTAGTTTATATGTTTTATATGTTTGCAATGTAGCAGCAGCCTATGAAGATATTTTTCTCTTTTTTGGAGAACTTCTAAAATAAATAATCTACCTCATTAAAACAATTTGCATCTCATTTTGTAGAACTGGACCATCACATGTGAGGTGAATTTGGATTGATTTTGTATCCTTGCTGAGCTCCCTGGCTGGTCTCTGAGTTTGTTCCAAAGTGAAGGCTATGGCATTTCAATTGATGGTCACGAATCTTTAATATTGTAAGGGCATGCAATGTGGCGGGGGTATGCCACCAAAAGACATGATGCTGAGGCTATAGTATTGGGGCAGGACATGGGCTGGAGTTTCTTGGCTGGGTGGGCAGTGTAACTGGGTACAGGGGGACTGGGAAAAGACTAGGGAGGCATGAATTGGACGATGGTGTAAGGAGCAGCAGCCCTATTTGACCCTAAAGCAGTGCATCCACGCCTAGCTTTCTTTGCAACCCCCCCTTGCTATTGTGGTTCTCTGTCCTCATCTCCAGACTGGTGACCAGAGACTGGAAGTTAATGCTACAGAATATTTAATGGGTTAGCAGGACTAAACAGTGGTGAGTGTGACCAGTGCAAAATGTTGGGTTCCAATGCAAGCAACATATCTCTCATTAAATGAGTTTCCTGTGTAGTCTACACAGATAGGCCTTTATTCATCAAGAGTTGAAAAAAAATTTTCATGGTAGTAAAAAATTAATTTCATGAGAAAAAAGTCTGAGAATTTCAATATTGGTGAATCACCAAATAGGAAGACAATGAAAGTCAATGGCACTTTTTTTACTACAGTGTGAAAGGGAGTAAAAGGAAGAAAGAAATCAGTAATAGACAAAGGAGTAAAAAGTGCCATAGCCTTTCATTGTCTTCCTAACTAGTTATTCATCAACATTGAAATTCTCAGGCTTTTTTCTCATTAATTTTTTACTACAACGCTTGATGAATCAAGGCCATAGTCGGTGACCATAAATCTTCAAAATAGGGTCACAAACAGCAAAAAAAGTACAAATTCTCCCCAGTCAGAAAAGGCCTGAAAGTTGAAGGAAACTAGCAGATGTTGGTGCAGGGCTTAGTAAATTAGGCTACTAGTTTAGACAGAGGTGCTTTTAGCCTGTCTGAGAAGTGAATACGCGACCCACCACTAGCCTAATAAATAAAAATAAATAAATAAATAAAAATCTTTATGTATATTATCCTCCTTCCTGGCCCCTCTTACCTTTATAACAACAGTTTACTTCTCTTCGGCCTGTAGCATTGTCCCTTGCAGTCTGCAATGGCGTTCAGAATGCTAGCTACTTCAAATGTATTTCTACTATGTTTGAGACTGTGCTCACATGCTAAATTAGATAATTTAAAAAATGTTAGCTTGGTCTTTGTCACTAAAGTGTTATCCCAAGTTCAAATCGTTCTGAACTACCGTGAAGTCATTTTCCTTCATGTAAAACCATTTTACAGTCAACAATTTTTCTAGCTTCACAAGAACATAAATAACACCAATTTTCTGTTATAAATGACAGGCTCATTCTAATAACACGTTTTACGGCTGCTACCTAGCAGTTAGGAAATAGTTTTGCCTTTTCATTTATGAAGGTGACACATGTCAGTTACACCCATGTCATCATCCATTAGCTGGTAAAACATTATATGAGCATTTACTATTCATTGACCTTATGACAAACAGCTGAATCCAGTTGCACTTCACTAGCATTCGCACTGTAATACTATGGTGACACGGGTTGTCACTGCTTGCTAGTTACGGCAGGTCTTACATCTTTCTTAGATGCACCCCTCCCCCCTAAGCATCCAACCGCAGAAACATTGCAGAGCTAGGTGTCCAAAGAAAGAAAGTTCATTTGACAGAAACTCCATGAATGGACCACTACTCGTACTACTACTCGTAGTATATACAGGTCTTGTACTACATACAGCTCCCCAGGGGAGCACTCAGGGATTTTATCTGAAAGGGGGGGACTGGTAGGGGGTGTGACACAGATTGGATGTTTCTCCTGCATTCACAGCCACCAACGTGGTGAACATGAGCATCTGACTGCTGATGGAACATTAAGGGGGTATTTTCCATGACGTTCGGGTGCTCCTGTTCCTGCTACTAAACCTTGTATGTGGCCAGGCAATCACTCCTAGACTGTGAAAGCCTGCTCCCCCCTCCTCCTGAGATGTGTTCTGAGCTCTGTGAACTTGTGGGTCCGGTCCCCTATCTCATGCCACACCGGCAGCCTGGCTGCTCCTTGCTGCTAACATCCCCTAGTGACTATGCTGCACTCAATCATGCAACAAAAGGTAGCCATAGCAGGATTGGGCTCCACCGGGTCTTGGGGGGTCTGCCTTGGGTGCGCCTCTGCCACTCCTGGTCCCCCTGGCACCCATAATTTCTTCTTTTTGATAACATTTCTGCTTGGTCACCTCAAGCAGAGAGTAATGCTACAGAAGAGACAATCGTTATGTTACAGTACAATACACACGTCACATTGTAAATGATATGAATTCCAATAATAGGTTCATTACTGCTTTAGAAAGTATCACAGCTGATAATAACAGAAACAATTAAGATAAATAAATTGATATTTGGCTTAAATAATGTAATACAATGAACCTCTCAGGCAGCTGGCAGATGTGTTCAAGATACGATGCAGGCCATGGGCAGGTGGCTGGCGAACCATGTTGAAATCCATGAAAGAAGATTATGCCAATGACTGGCAGGTGATTGAGATCCATGGCCGAAGATCATGGGCAGGAAGCTGGCAGACCTTGTTGAAATCCATGAACGAAGATTATGAGCAGGCAGCGGGCAAGTGACAGAAGATCATGGGCGGTTGGATGATCGGCATTGTTGAGATGCATAGCAAGAGTTCATGTGCAGGGTGCTTGTAAATGTGGTCAATATCTATAGCAATAGGTAGTCAAAGGAAACAGGAAGCACCACATGAAAGAGAGCTGAAGTAGGACAGATAAGTGTACTGGAACAACATGGCAACCTGACCTGAATATTGTTAGTGTCATGCTGTTCTTGGAGGCAACTTTTAAATGAACCATCTTTTACAAACTGTTTTGGAATATGACCACATTAGGGTCGATTCATGGTCTGTGCACAAAAACGCTCAGACAGAGCACAAATGATTCTGCATGCGCCTAAGTGATGGTCCTCCATGTTTCTCCCCTTTCCTTTACTGTTTCTCCATAGTGATTTGGTCTCTCCAGCTTCTGTTTTCTATGAAGCTCTATTCACCATTTCAGAGTGTATTCTCTGGAAAAACTGACTATATTCTGAATCAAGTTAACCCTTAACATTTTTTAGCCCATTTTTTTGTCCCAGGTGTTCTCTTTAACCCTTCCTTCCCTGTTTGGTTTGCATATGAATGCTTTATAATTTAACTATCATTTTTTTTTGTTTGTTTTTGCTAAACCTTAGGGCCCAATATCAACATTTTAATTTCTTTGACCTTTTTATAATTTTTTTCCAACAAAAACAAAAATATGGTTCAATCCCTAAAAAGAACTTGCAGCTGACACTTTCATTGTTCAAAACACCGCTGTAGGATGCAGCCGGCATTTGTTTTTGGAATTAACTAGGGGTGTTATTTACGAATGGCTGGCGCCAGGTAGTGCTTCGTAGCGGCAGGCAGCGTCTGGTGAACGCTAGGCACTGTACGCAAAACCACATTTATGAAAGCGAATCTGGTGAGCACCTCTAACAGCGCCATATAGCATCACATATATTAATCCAGGCGGCTCAGTGTATAGCGCCGGTGCTTTAGGTTCAGAAGTGCCACGTACTACCTTTCGCTCAGTGTCGTTCTCCCATACAATGGGGTTTCATTTGTTGGTGTTTAAATAGCATTTTGGGCAATACATTTTTTTTTTTTTGCTCAAATCATTGTGTGATGTCTCCTGGCTGCAAACAAACTTTTAGCATTTTTTAAAATATTTTTAAGCAGAATTGTATGTACAGGTCTGGCACTTAAGTGTCATTGTCACAGTGTTAAAACAATGTCATTCCGTGGCCTTGAGTTGAAAAAAACTCTCAAGGTTGTAAAAAATTCAGCCTGAGAATTTCACTGTTGGTGAATCACCAGATAGGAAAACAATGAAAGTCTATGGCACTTTTTTACTCCTGAAAAAAAGTATTGAACTTTTTACCCCTTTTTACCTGTAGTAAAAAGTGCCATTGACTTTCATTGTATTCTTATCTGGTGATTCACTAACAGTGAAATTCTCAGACTTTTTTCTCGTGAATTGAATTTTTTACTACCACAAGTTTTTTTCAACTCTTTGTGAATCGAGGCCCATGTGTTTTCACTTTGTTACTGGTGGATATATGTTCAGAAACAGACTTTTATCACACAGCGTCTGGCGCTCTATGCTACAGTGCCCAGCTTTACAGCGCCGACGCTGTGTGTAGTGTTTTGTTAAGTATGGTGTTGAGCGCTGAGTGCCAGACGCACTGAGCTGGTGCTGCATATTGCTCGCTGCAGGTCTGTACTGTTGTTAGAGCGCCCAAAACACATCGCATTCATCAATGCCGGCCAGGTTACTACAGCGACCACAACGCTAGGTTACAGCATCTACTAGCAGTTGCTCTAAGTGCAGCTATACAGACGCTCATCTGGCAATGCGTGGAGCTAGTAGTGAATCAGCCTTCAAGTCTGTTACTCATTGGAATCTGCAGTTTCCAAAATCTTCAAATCTTCAAATTGCCACATTTGCACACACTTTTCTGCCCTCTAAATATACCATAAATGAGGTGCTGGAGACAGTTTGGTGCAAAATGGCGCTAGCGGAAAATTTCAGGCACAAATTGGCGCATTGGTGAACGCTAGTGACAACCATGAATCATGCAGAAGCCTGATCACATTTTGGTGCTCCAAATAGTGTGCGCAAAGTCACCTACACATGACCATGAATGCTCATACATAATCAAGTTTTTCTCGAGTTTTTCACTCGGGTGCGTTAGAAAAACGTTGTTTTTCGGGTGCGTTAGAAAAACGCCTCCTGATGTTAGTTTTTAAATATGGTGCAAGATAACTTTTAGAATTGTCATAAAATTGTTAGCAACTGGCCTGTTGGCGATCTTGGCTGTGATGTATATGCAATACATTGGTTAATGAGCACAGTTGAACAAAAGTCTTGACTATCCAGTGAATTTTGTGTACGAGAGCCTAAACAGTAGCTCTTATTTTAGCATGAAGCCTTACATAGTTCAGCTGTAAACTATGTCTTATTTGACCTTTCCAAAGGCCTCCTCAAACCCAGATGTTTTTCAGAACAGTTTTCTTTATCTGCATTTATCATCTACATTCTGAAGGAATGTTTTGGTTTATGTTTTTGCTGTGAATTGTATTAAACCCCTGCTTTATTATATTTGTCTGATGTGGCCATGCAGTTTATCTATATGGTTATATATGTGATTTTCATTTTAATCAAATGTTGGGTGATTATGAAACTGAGATCACGTTGCAACTAATGTTGCTGACAGCATAAAATAAGAACCACTGGGGTTTCACCGTGCAATACGATATTCTTTGAGCTGTTAATGTTATGTTTTCTCTGGTACTTTTATCCTTCTTTAAATACATGTTTGTTGAAATGCAATAATGCTATAAGGTTATTGGTTTTCTATATGTATGAGAACTTTCATGAACCTAAAGCCTGGCAGAAACCATTTGAAATGTATAATCTGGGTAATGTAAGATGCTGTTTAGAGGGTACAAAGAGAGAAAAAAAGGTTTGCACAAAGGAACATTTAATCCACTTTAAAGGTACGGTTCAGGCAAACTTAAAAAATAAACCTCACCTGCCAACCCACGGCCTTGGTCACTCCTTGTCCTGTGTGCTAAGCCAGTCTGGTTGTAATGGTCTCAGCAAGAAACAGAGAACGTATTTCTGACCCAGCACACATCAACCACAAACAAATGCCCATATCAGAAGATAATGTCCCCTTCTGCCAATCAATGAGGGAGTTTACTCTCACATGACTGGCAGCAGAGATGCACATTAAGACAATGTTAGGTGCAAGCTGTTGGCACGGGAGCCAACGGCACTGAAGCTGGGATTAGGGATGAGCGAATCGATCCGGACGAACCCGGATTCGATCCGAATTTCAGGAAAAATTCGATTCGGATCGAATCCGAATTTCCCCGCGATTCGATCACTCGAAGTTTTCCTTTAACATCCATTCATTTACATTACAGGCATTCTAAGATGGCGGGCGGGACATGTCTGGACATGTATCCCGCGCCAGTGCAAGCTGGGGCAGTCACATGCAGCCTATCAGCAGCCAGCAAGCCCGGTGACGTCACACAGCGGTATTTAACGGCGGCCATCTTGCTTTTCCTCATTTCTCTATTGCATTCGTGACAGACAGAACGCTGTGTAGCTGAGGCACTTAGACAGGCAGGGACAGACAGGGACAGGCTGGAGACAGGCAGGAGACAGGCAGGAGACAGACAGGAGACAGACAGAAAGCCAGGGAAAGGTAGGAAAAACGGAGGCTGTGACAGGGAGATTTTTTTTTTTTTCATCCAGCCTTTGTTAGCGTTTTCAGGCTGCTTATAGTAACTAACTGTGCATATATACTGAACTGATCTTAAGTCTGCTGTGAGGCATCCCATTCTGTGACTAAAGCAGCCTCTATTTAATAGCATAATAAACATTTGCACTTATTCTCATAGAAATCAGGCCTGATAAAGACACTTTTGCTGTGCATGCTCTCTGGTTTTTGTGGCACTGGCATCCCATTCTGTGACTAAAGCAGCCTCTATTTAATAGCATAATAAACATTTGCACTTATTCTCATAGAAATCAGGCCTGATAAAGACACTTTTGCTGTGCATGCTCTCTGGTTTTTGTGGCACTGGCATCCCATTCTGTGACTAAAGCAGCCTCTATTTAATAGCATAATAAACATTTGCACTTATTCTCATAGAAATCAGGCCTGATAAAGACACTTTTGCTGTGCATGCTCTCTGGTTTTTGTGGCACTGGCATCCCATTCTGTGACTAAAGCAGCCTCTATTTAATAGCATAATAAACATTTGCACTTATTCTCATAGAAATCAGGCCTGATAAAGACACTTTTGCTGTGCATGCTCTCTGGTTTTTGTGGCACTGGCATCCCATTCTGTGACTAAAGCAGCCTCTATTTAATAGCATAATAAACATTTGCACTTATTCTCATAGAAATCAGGCCTGATAAAGACACTTTTGCTGTGCATGCTCTCTGGTTTTTGTGGCACTGGCATCCCATTCTGTGACTAAAGCAGCCTCTATTTAATAGCATAATAAACATTTGCACTTATTCTCATAGAAATCAGGCCTGATAAAGACACTTTTGCTGTGCATGCTCTCTGGTTTTTGTGGCACTGGCATCCCATTCTGTGACTAAAGCAGCCTCTATTTAATAGCATAATAAACATTTGCACTTATTCTCATAGAAATCAGGCCTGATAAAGACACTTTTGCTGTGCATGCTCTCTGGTTTTTGTGGCACTGGCATCCCATTCTGTGACTAAAGCAGCCTCTATTTAATAGCATAATAAACATTTGCACTTATTCTCATAGAAATCAGGCCTGATAAAGACACTTTTGCTGTGCATGCTCTCTGGTTTTTGTGGCACTGGCATCCCATTCTGTGACTAAAGCAGCCTCTATTTAATAGCATAATAAACATTTGCACTTATTCTCATAGAAATCAGGCCTGATAAAGACACTTTTGCTGTGCATGCTCTCTGGTTTTTGTGGCACTGGCATCCCATTCTGTGACTAAAGCAGCCTCTATTTAATAGCATAATAAACATTTGCACTTATTCTCATAGAAATCAGGCCTGATAAAGACACTTTTGCTGTGCATGCTCTCTGGTTTTTGTGGCACTGGCATCCCATTCTGTGACTAAAGCAGCCTCTATTTAATAGCATAATAAACATTTGCACTTATTCTCATAGAAATCAGGCCTGATAAAGACACTTTTGCTGTGCATGCTCTCTGGTTTTTGTGGCACTGGCATCCCATTCTGTGACTAAAGCAGCCTCTATTTAATAGCATAATAAACATTTGCACTTATTCTCATAGAAATCAGGCCTGATAAAGACACTTTTGCTGTGCATGCTCTCTGGTTTTTGTGGCACTGGCATCCCATTCTGTGACTAAAGCAGCCTCTATTTAATAGCACAATAAACATTTGCACTTATTCTCATAGAAATCAGGCCTGATAAAGACACTTTTGCTGTGCATGCTCTCTGGTTTTTGTGGCACTGGCATCCCATTCTGTGACTAAAGCAGCCTCTATTTAATAGCACAATAAACATTTGCACTTATTCTCATAGAAATCAGGCCTGATAAAGACACTTTTGCTGTGCATGCTCTCTGGTTTTTGTGGCACTGGCATCCCATTCTGTGACTAAAGCAGCCTCTATTTAATAGCACAATAAACATTTGCACTTATTCTCATAGAAATCAGGCCTGATAAAGACACTTTTGCTGTGCATGCTCTCTGGTTTTTGTGGCACTGGCATCCCATTCTGTGACTAAAGCAGCCTCTATTTAATAGCACAATAAACATTTGCACTTATTCTCATAGAAATCAGGCCTGATAAAGACACTTTTGCTGTGCATGCTCTCTGGTTTTTGTGGCACTGGCATCCCATTCTGTGACTAAAGCAGCCTCTATTTAATAGCATAATAAACATTTGCACTTATTCTCATAGAAATCAGGCCTGATAAAGACACTTTTGCTGTGCATGCTCTCTGGTTTTTGTGGCACTGGCATCCCATTCTGTGACTAAAGCAGCCTCTATTTAATAGCACAATAAACATTTGCACTTATTCTCATAGAAATCAGGCCTGATAAAGACACTTTTGCTGTGCATGCTCTCTGGTTTTTGTGGCACTGGCATCCCATTCTGTGACTAAAGCAGCCTCTATTTAATAGCACAATAAACATTTGCACTTATTCTCATAGAAATCAGGCCTGATAAAGACACTTTTGCTGTGCATGCTCTCTGGTTTTTGTGGCACTGGCATCCCATTCTGTGACTAAAGCAGCCTCTATTTAATAGCATAATAAACATTTGCACTTATTCTCATAGAAATCAGGCCTGATAAAGACACTTTTGCTGTGCATGCTCTCTGGTTTTTGTGGCACTGGCATCCCATTCTGTGACTAAAGCAGCCTCTATTTAATAGCATAATAAACATTTGCACTTATTCTCATAGAAATCAGGCCTGATAAAGACACTTTTGCTGTGCATGCTCTCTGGTTTTTGTGGCACTGGCATCCCATTCTGTGACTAAAGCAGCCTCTATTTAATAGCATAATAAACATTTGCACTTATTCTCATAGAAATCAGGCCTGATAAAGACACTTTTGCTGTGCATGCTCTCTGGTTTTTGTGGCACTGGCATCCCATTCTGTGACTAAAGCAGCCTCTATTTAATAGCATAATAAACATTTGCACTTATTCTCATAGAAATCAGGCCTGATAAAGACACTTTTGCTGTGCATGCTCTCTGGTTTTTGTGGCACTGGCATCCCATTCTGTGACTAAAGCAGCCTCTATTTAATAGCATAATAAACATTTGCACTTATTCTCATAGAAATCAGGCCTGATAAAGACACTTTTGCTGTGCATGCTCTCTGGTTTTTGTGGCACTGGCATCCCATTCTGTGACTAAAGCAGCCTCTATTTAATAGCATAATAAACATTTGCACTTATTCTCATAGAAATCAGGCCTGATAAAGACACTTTTGCTGTGCATGCTCTCTGGTTTTTGTGGCACTGGCATCCCATTCTGTGACTAAAGCAGCCTCTATTTAATAGCATAATAAACATTTGCACTTATTCTCATAGAAATCAGGCCTGATAAAGACACTTTTGCTGTGCATGCTCTCTGGTTTTTGTGGCACTGGCATCCCATTCTGTGACTAAAGCAGCCTCTATTTAATAGCATAATAAACATTTGCACTTATTCTCATAGAAATCAGGCCTGATAAAGACACTTTTGCTGTGCATGCTCTCTGGTTTTTGTGGCACTGGCATCCCATTCTGTGACTAAAGCAGCCTCTATTTAATAGCATAATAAACATTTGCACTTATTCTCATAGAAATCAGGCCTGATAAAGACACTTTTGCTGTGCATGCTCTCTGGTTTTTGTGGCACTGGCATCCCATTCTGTGACTAAAGCAGCCTCTATTTAATAGCATAATAAACATTTGCACTTATTCTCATAGAAATCAGGCCTGATAAAGACACTTTTGCTGGCCAAAGCCCTACTGGACCCTGCCAGGTCGATTCCTGCCCGGGGCATCCCATTCTGTGACTACAGCAGCCTCTGTTTAAGACCATATAAGCATTTGCTCTTATCATATTTGAAATTAGCCTGATAAAGACACTTTTGCTGGCCAAAGCCCTACTGGACCCTGCCAGGTCCATTCCTGCCCAGGGCATCCCATTCTGTGACTAAAGCAGCCTCTGTTTAAGACCATATAAGCATTTGCTCTTATTATATTTATATTATAAGACACTTTTGCTGGGCATAGGCTTACTGCTGCCTGCCAGGTGCACTTCTGTTGAGGCATCCCATTCTGTAACATAGCATACCCCTCTTTATTTACACTAAGCAGCTCTCTTATTTACACTAAGCAGGCCTGTTGGAGGCTGAGTGTTACTGCTCACTTTTGGTGTGCATTATATTCTGTTTTATATAGACCCACTGCTGCCTGGGGGTTCTTAAAATATCACCTACTACCACGCCAGTTAGACTATGTCGGGCAGACAAGTGCCTGGAAGTGAAAAGAGGAGTGGCAGAGGCCAAGATTCCGCAGGCAGAGCTCGCATCAGACTGGGGGCCAGTAGCAGCAGGAGTCACGCTGAGAGACCTAATCTGCCAGTATCTGCTAGCGGTCGGGTCTCCACCAGTAACGCATCTGCCGTGGTAGATTGGCTGACGCGCTCATCAACAACATCATCACAACTTACATCTGAGACCCCCAGTCTAGGGTCGGTAGGTTCCTCTGACACAACCCTGAGTTGGCATGCCCCGAGAGCAGTCCCTGTCCTCCCATTGCCTCTGTCCTACGCCGTTCCCTCCCCCAGCGACGTATCCTATGCTTTGGGTTCAGCTCCACTCTTTAGTGAGGAGGACGATCAGATACAGGAGGACAGTCAGCAGCTACTGCCCAGCCAAGAAATGGAGGTGGCTTCTTTAGCTAGGCAGACAAATAGTGATGTGGACAGTGTCGTGGGTGCTGCGAGCGTTCCAGCTCCTGCGCCAGACACTGTTGACGAATCCACGAACATCAGTGACGTACAGCCACAACCCGGTGATGATGATGATGATGACGATGAAGCCGATCGCACTTGGGAGCCGGGTGATGAAGGGGCTTCATCGTCATCATCAGGAGAAGAGGGGCGCAGGTTGCCCCGGAGTCAGCAGCTGAGGCAGCAAGGTGGTAGCAGTCAGCATGGGGGCACAATTCCAAAGGCTGGAGCCGGCCGGGGCCGGGGCCGGGGTAGAGCACCTGCTGTGCGGCAGTCTACCTTATCGGGAGGTAGTGGAGCAGGGGTTCCTGGAGTTGGCAACAGCAGCAGTGAATCAGTGAGGCCAGGGGGTGGGAAAAGTAGCTACTCGGCAGTGTGGCAGTTTTTCCTGAGGCATCCGCAGGAGGGTAACATGGCCACATGCAAGATATGTAGGCAAAAGGTGAAGCGTGGCCAGGGTCCAAATGTTGGCACCACGGCCCTGCGTCAACATATGATGCGTCACCATAAAACGACCTGGGAGAACCGAGGCTCCCAAGGGGTGGTCCAGTCTGCTTCCTCACCAAGTGAGCTCCCAATTTCTGCCAGCCAAGGCTCCAGCACCTCAGCCGAAGGCAGCTGTGCGTCACACCCATCCTCTGTCGCTCCTGCTCCTCCTCCTCCTCCTCCAAGTCATGCATCCCGCCAGCAATCCATCAGCGAAGCCATGTCCAAGAGACAGCAGTATGCGCCCACTCATCCTACGGCGCAGAAGCTGAATGTGCTCCTGTCCAAGTTGCTGGTGCTGCAGTCGCTCCCTTTTCAGGTGGTGGAATCTGCACCTTTCAGAGAACTGATGGCTTGTGCCGAGCCGAGGTGGAGAGTCCCAAGCCGTCATTTCTTTGCCAAGAAGGCAGTACCAGCGCTGCACACTTTTGTTGAACAGAAGGTGGGCCAGTCCTTGAGCCTGTCGGTGTGTAGCAAAATACATGGCAGCGCCGACATCTGGAGCTGTAACTACGGTCAGGGGCAGTACATGTCGTTTACGGCCCACTGGGTGAATGTGGTCCCTTTGCAGCAGCAACTTGGACAGGTCACGCCGCTTCGGCCTCCGCGCTCTCTGCCCATTGGGCCTGTGACACCGTGCGACTCGGCCTCCTCATCCTCCGCCATCTCCTCACCCTCCACTGTAGGCTCAAGTCTCAGTGCCCCTCCAGTCTACCATGTGTGCAGGGCACGGAGGTGTCACGCAGTGCTTCACATGGTTTGTCTTGGCGAACGGAGTCACACAGGGGAGGAACTGCTTAAATGTATTCATCAGGAAATCCAAACATGGCTTACTCCGAGAAAACTTAAAATGGGAATCATGGTTACCGACAATGGGAAGAACATTTTGTCTGCGCTGCGCCAAGGAAGCCTGACCCATGCCCCCTGCATGGCTCACGTCTTCAATCTGGTTGTCAAGCGGTTTCTGAAGTGTTCCCCCCATCTGCAGGACATCCTAACAACTTCACGGAAACTTTGCATGCACTTCAGCCACTCCTACACCGCCAAACACACCCTTCTTGAGCTACAGCGTCAGAATGGTATCCCCCAACATAGTCTGATTTGCGATGTTTCCACCCGTTGGAATTCCACCCTTCACATGTTGGACCGATTATATGAACAGAGAAAAGCCATCACGGATTTCCTGATGATCCAAGCAGATAGGGGGACTCCCCTGTGTAACTTCAATGTCAACCAGTGGCAGCTCATACGTGACACCTGCCGTTTGCTCAGGCCCTTTGAGGAAGCCACTTTATTTGTCAGTCGGCAGGATTACGGGATGAACGACGTGATTCCACTGCTTCATGTACTACAGCACATGTTGGAAACCATGGCTGGTCAGGGCACTGGAGACATGGCGTTTACATCTTACGGCCACATGAACCCCGTTGGAGCTGAACTGGAGGAGGAGGAGGAGGAAGAGGAGGAGGAGGAGTTGCCCAGCGAAACACAGTTTAGGCTTGGCGAAATGGCTGGTTTATCTAGTCAGCGGACAGGAGAGGAGGAGCAGGAGCAGCCAGAGGAGCTAGAGGTTTTTGAGGAAGGAGAGACAGAGGACCCGGGCACACCGTGGCAGTATGCAGTGGAGATGGAGACAGGTAGTCCATCCGAGTCACTTGCGCAAATGGCACGAAGCATGCTCACATGCTTGCGTAGTGACCCCAGAATTGTTTCCATCTGTCGGCGGGATGACTTCTGGCTGTCCACCTTATTGGACCCTCGCTTCCGGCACAAAATGGGGGCATTTTTTAAACCCACCGAGAGGGAGGACAAACTCAACTACTACAAAGACATTCTACGTAGGCAGTTGGCCGATGCCTATCTGCGCCATGGTCCATACTCTCGCAGGTCTGACTCGAGGGGACCTCTGCGCTCACCTTCCACTGCCATGGCCGCTGGGGGGGTTGGCAGCAGCAGCAGCAGAAGCTCCATCAGCAGCAGCAGCCTCAGTCTTCAGTCGCTAATGAGTAGCTTTCTACACCCGCATAGTGAGGCTACTCATGAGCAGCAGGAAGACCTGGAGCAGGACCTGAACCAGCAGGTCATGTCATACTTTGACATGACCATGCCAACACACCTTGAGGATCCGCTGGACTTCTGGGCAGCCAAACTTGATTTGTGGCCGCAACTAGCAGAGTTTGCCCTGGAAAAGCTGTCCTGCCCGGCAAGTAGCGTGCCATCTGAGCGGGTGTTTAGTGCGGCGGGGGCCATAGTTACGGCGAGGAGAACTCGTCTGTCAACTAAAAATGTGGAGAGACTCACCTTTGTCAAAATGAATCAGGGATGGATCAGCCAGGATTTCCACCCACCAATGCCTGATGCATGCGACTAGATTCAGCATGGTGCCACGTTTTACACTTTACAAATGGTGCAAAACATATTTATGTCTTTAGGCCATTTTTTGGGCTCCTGCTGCTGCTACTGCCAACTTCTGCCAACTCCAGGGTGTGATTCATCCAATTTTTGGGCTCCTGAAGCCAACTCCAGTGTATATTTGGGCTCCTGCTGCTACTACTGTCAACTCCTGCCAACTCCAGGGTGTGATTCATCCAATTTTTGGGCTCCTGAGGCCAACTCCAGTGTATATTTGGGCTCCTGCTGCTACTACTGCCAACTTCTGCCAACTCCAGGGTGTGATTCATCCAATTTTTGGGCTCCTGAAGCCAACTCCAGTGTATATTTGGGCTCCTGCTGCTGCTACTGTCAACTCCTGCCAACTCCAGGGTGTGATTCATCCAATTTTTGGGCTCCTGAAGCCAACTCCAGTGTATATTTGGGCTCCTGCTGCTACTACTGCCAACTTCTGCCAACTCCAGGGTGTGATTCATCCAATTTTTGGGCTCCTGAAGCCAACTCCAGTGTATATTTGGGCTCCTGCTGCTGCTACTGTCAACTCCTGCCAACTCCAGGGTGTGATTCATCCAATTTTTGGGCTCCTGAAGCCAACTCCAGTGTATATTTGGGCTCCTGCTGCTGCTACTGTCAACTCCTGCCAACTCCAGGGTGTGATTCATCCAATTTTTGGGCTCCTGAAGCCAACTCCAGTGTATATTTGGGCTCCTGCTGCTGCTACTGTCAACTCCTGCCAACTCCAGGGTGTGATTCATCCAATTTTTGGGCTCCTGAAGCCAACTCCAGTGTATATTTGGGCTCCTGCTGCTGCTACTGCCAACTTCTGCCAACTCCAGGGTGTGATTCATCCAATTTTTGGGCTCCTGAAGCCAACTCCAGTGTATATTTGGGCTCCTGCTGCTGCTGCTGCTGCCAACTTCTGCCAACTCCAGGGTGTGATTCATCCAATTTTTGGGCTCCTGAAGCCAACTCCAGTGTATATTTGGGCTCCTGCTGCTGCTGCTGCTGCCAACTTCTGCCAACTCCAGGGTGTGATTCATCCAATTTTTGGGCTCCTGAAGCCAACTCCAGTGTATATTTGGGCTCCTGCTGCTGCTACTGTCAACTCCTGCCAACTCCAGGGTGTGATTCATCCAATTTTTGGGCTCCTGAAGCCAACTCCAGTGTATATTTGGGCTCCTGCTGCTGCTACTGTCAACTCCTGCCAACTCCAGGGTGTGATTCATCCAATTTTTGGGCTCCTGAAGCCAACTCCAGTGTATATTTGGGCTCCTGCTGCTGCTACTGTCAACTCCTGCCAACTCCAGGGTGTGATTCATCCAATTTTTGGGCTCCTGAAGCCAACTCCAGTGTATATTTGGGCTCCTGCTGCTGCTACTGTCAACTCCTGCCAACTCCAGGGTGTGATTCATCCAATTTTTGGGCTCCTGAAGCCAACTCCAGTGTATATTTGGGCTCCTGCTGCTGCTACTGCCAACTTCTGCCAACTCCAGGGTGTGATTCATCCAATTTTTGGGCTCCTGAAGCCAACTCCAGTGTATATTTGGGCTCCTGCTGCTACTACTGCCAACTTCTGCCAACTCCAGGGTGTGATTCATCCAATTTTTGGGCTCCTGAGGCCAACTCCAGTGTATATTTGGGCTCCTGCTGCTGCTGCTGCCAACTTCTGCCAACTCCAGGGTGTGATTCATCCAATTTTTGGGCTCCTGAAGCCAACTCCAGTGTATATTTGGGCTCCTGCTGCTACTACTGTCAACTCCTGCCAACTCCAGGGTGTGATTCATCCAATTTTTGGGCTCCTGAGGCCAACTCCAGTGTATATTTGGGCTCCTGCTGCTGCTGCTGCTGCCAACTTCTGCCAACTCCAGGGTGTGATTCATCCAATTTTTGGGCTCCTGAAGCCAACTCCAGTGTATATTTGGGCTCCTGCTGCTGCTGCCAACTTCTGCCAACTCCAGGGTGTGATTCATCCAATTTTTGGGCTCCTGAGGCCAACTCCAGTGTATATTTGGGCTCCTTCTGCCCCTCATAGTGATGCCACTTCAACTCTCTGCAATTGTGCCGCTCTGCGATTCTATTAGCGATGCCTCTGATCTGCATGTGATATTTCTTCAAAGTATTATTTAACAAACCCAGCACGCATCCTGTGCGTGTTACAGCAAGGCTGAATGGTTTACAACCCTATTGAGGCTGTAGGAGGCTCAGAAATAGCCGTTTTTAATAGCGATTCGTCGCGAATTTATTCGGGTCGAAACGATTTTTGTCGGAAAATTCGGCGAATCAGTCGAATCGAATTTTTCAAAAGTTCGCTCATCTCTAGCTGGGATCATTGCAGCCTTCAGGACTCTGGGGCATCGAGCTTGCAGGCTAGCAAGTAAGTGATGTTTATTTTTGTAACTGCACAGATGGGATAAATACAGAGGAAGAATTCCTATGTACGCCCAAGGATTATAGACCAAGATCTACAAGATGCTATAGTTAATGCCCTGAGGAGTATTTTACCTGCTGTACATGTACTGTAAAGTAAAGAATTCCAAAATGTGTTTACTTCCTATTTTCTGTAACGGCTACAAAAGCTTACTAGCTTTTACTTTATATTGGATTATGCACCTAACCAGGTCCTCTATAACACCATAATCCAATCCAAAGTCCAGTATGTTTTGGAATGGGGGGGGGAGCATGTAGTTCCAATCTTAGTGTCCTGTCCAGAAGCAGGAACATCTATACACTGTCCACAAGCTAATACTACTCTTATTTAGCGGCAGTCACTGTAAAACTGATTCCGATGTGTGAATCTGGACACACACATGTTTTTCCAGCTTCCTTCCACAACCTTAGAGTGGACCTGCACCCAACAGATGCCAAGGGAAAGCCTGTCCATGATAACTCCCTATTCTGCCACTCTGCACCTTGCAGTGAGCTATAGTTACTTCTTCAAGGCCAGCACTGTGAAATATGTTGGTGCTGTACAAATAAAGATTATTATCTCTGTGCAATGGAGGAACTGCAGCATGGGTCTCATTTTGGTAGGAGCTATTTGATCTCTGCTCCCACATTTTTTTATATAAATCACATTGGTTAATCTTACCATTTTAAAATTGAAAATACTGCCACTTTAAATGCACCTGGCACATTGCTTTCTTTTTAGAGTGCAGTATATTTGCTTAGTCTTGTCAGCTTCATATTCAGGTTTTGCCAACAAATAATCATGTCAAATAGTTTGCTTACATTTTGCCTTTGATCATTTCTTAGCATGGTCGTCGTTTTTTCTAATGCAGCGTTCCTGGGCTTGCGTTTCCTCTATTCCAGGCATCATGACATTATTGCAGCACCAGTTTTTAATTTTCCATCCCAATATACGAATGAGATAAAAGTATACTATTCCCCATTTCTAAAGCTGCTGTGTTTTTCTTGGCAGGATTCCCTAAAGTAAGAAAGTTTAATTGAAAGTATGATTTATACTTTGATCAACAAGCTCATTCTTCATGTTCTTGTGTTCAGAAAGTTGAAATTACAGGCCTCATTTTAGCTTAAGGATATTTATTATTTTACATCCTGGTTCATTAAAGATGGCTGCCATAGTCATTCTGTAGGATCCTATGCCGACTTTTAATTCCTAAGAATAAACAGATATCGCAAAAATCATTAAATCAGTGACACTCATTAACTACAGTAGAATAAAGATCTGCGTAACTAAATTATTTCTCCAGCAACCCCAAAATAGAACCAGTGTTTATGTTAACTGTAGCAGTGGGAAGGAACATGGATTGGTTGGCTTGGCTACTAGTATTTTGCTCCAATTGTCCTGGTATATAATTATTATTCATAGTTATTAGTTTATAGCTTTGCTCTTTTCCTGATTTCCTGTATATTCATGGTTTCCCCCATGAAGAACTGGTTGATTTAATGTAGCTGTTTTTCTACCTTAAGCATGAAAAGGTGACCCCTACCCCCCTCCCGAGACCTGATACAATGCAACTCCAGATCCTGACACAGCACAGTTCTACTGCCCCTTCACTCAGACTCCAAAAGCCCCCCCAACCCCCACAATCCATTAGCTATGCTGTTATGCAAATAAAAAAATATTACATTGTTCGATCTAAGAGCAGCAAAACACATTTTGATTTGGAAGTAGAGCATTTTTTATATTAAAATCTAGCTTTCAGACTGACAGCTGGGGGGAAATAGCTGTCTCTATAAGGCACACTCTAATTGAAGCACATTTTCTTTTTCCAAAGTGATTAGGGTGGGACAATCATCCATTTTTCCCAACCCTCTCCTCGAAAGCCAGCAACATACTTAGTTTTGTGGCTTTCCATATTGCTGTCTGCATAGCTCTAATTACGTTATTATTGCAGTGGTGGGGAGATCTGCACGACATGATCTGTAGGTGATTCTCAAGGAGAGGGTAGGGGAACAATGCTCTAGCTGATCTGCATAGCTAGAGGGGCAGATCCCAGTGGCACTGGAGTTAGATGCATATAGCAATTGCCAGCATAAGTTCATATATTCATAAGCAACTGTGTAACTACTTATTGGTTAGATGCATAGTTTGTGCATCATTATTGATTTACCTTTATTGTCCCTAAAAACTTTTTCCTGCCAGCCACTAGTCAAATGTAATTTCAGGTTCACCATTAAATACACCTGTCAATGCTTTATCGGCTCCATATATTCACACTTTGATGTAAACAGGAAGGGGAACCATGGGTGTCACAGGAACCAGGTCATTAAGATTGTACATGGTTTAACCAGTCAATGAACATGTGATTTTTCTGCTTTAACTATACACATGATGAGGAACAGGCTCTTATGTGAATGATTCTATATACTGTACACTGTCAAGCTATGCAATGTATACAATGTTCCAAAGGGGTCAGGTATCGCGAGACAGCACTTTTTAGTCTCTGGAGCCTGAAACTTAATAATGCTGGTTGGTGGGCTAAAAATGCTGTGCTTGTGCCTATGACATGTTAATGATAAGGGTTCCACACTGAACCAATTTACCTAAATGTAGTTTAGTTTAAGTTAAAAGGCCAGTGTAATATCCAATTGTCCTAAGCTGGGCTCCACCATGTGCACATCAGCCATTTTTCCTCCTAGACGAGAATAAATCCTAAAATAAAAATTGGGCCCATCCCCTAAGAGCCAGAAGATTCAGCTCTTTGTCATTTAACCTAATTATAAGAGAAGGGGATGGAAGGGGAGATTTTCACTTTTATTACCAGATTCCTTTACTGCATGTGTCACAAAGTGTCTGGATTTTTGAACAACAAAATAGGTTGTCTGCTTCATTGGTTAGGGAAATGTCCCCCCCCCCTCCCCATCTTGTGTGAGACCAGTGTTTAAGTCTTATCTAGTATAAAAATACAATTGATAGAATGTTTTCTTACAGGGAAACCTGATCATGGCAGCATGCTTGTCGTGATTTGCTTGCTCTCTAGCCAGAACGAGTAAGCAGATGTGACTGACAGTCTGCACATATGTTCTTGGCCAGTGGTAATTAGATGTCAACCATGTAAACATAAATGGTCCTTCACACTTATCACGTCCTTTGGTCCCTTCTAGGCACAGTATACCCCCCACTGTGCAACATAAATCTTCAAGAGCAGCTGTAGAAAAGAGTAATAGATCAGTGCCTCTACTATTGCAACTCTGACCACTTATGACAACTTGGCCAGCTATGGCCAAGACATGCCTCCCTATATTAGGTTTCAATGGTGGCTTCATCACATAAATCCAGCCTTCACAGCTAGAAGGGACTGCTCTAAAGAAGTTTAGTACATCAGTTTGCGTCATATAAATTATGTGAGTAAGGGGGATTAATTCAATGCTGCCTATTTAAAATGATCAGTGTTGAGATTTGGGTCCTAAATAGTGATGAGCAGATCCAACCTGTTCGTGTCTTTAACGAATGTTGCGAGTTCAGCCAGAAGTCTGTGCCGGGGTCCGGCCTGAACACAGAAAAGCTGTCTTTTGAGCTGCTTTTTCTGGTAATTTTATTGGATTTTTTGGTTATATCCAAAATTTATATAATGAAGGACAGCTCATTTTTTTTTTTCAAATTGAATTTTTTCAGGTGTTAACTGTTTTGGAGGTATTGGAATAGGTATAGGAATACCTGGTTAAAGTCGCATCTGCGACGAAACGCGTTGGAATTTGGCAGTTTCTTCAGATCCTAGGTACAGGGTCATATCCTTTTTGCAGTGTCCATCGCCCATATGGTTTATCCTGTCCGGTGGGAGCATTGAAGACTGGCGGTGAGACCTGCTTTACCATTCTGCTCTGTCAAGTGAGCTGATATGCTGTTTTTATGATATTAATCTGTGAGTGCAATTCCTGGATGTTTTTTTTATTAAATAGTGTTTTTAAACGTTATTGCACTAGTCCTGCTATTTTATCTTTCCCTCCATGTGCGGACTGTCATCCATTGATTAAATGCATCCTGAGTGAATATGTTAAAACGTCTACTCTGTGGGAGCTAAATCTGGATGTGAATGATCTTTAATTAAGCCGGTTGTCCAGTGGCGTGGGGAAGATATTCAACTATTATTCTAATTGGTTGGTTTTGGTCAAGATGCCTTTTTGGTAAGGATTTGCACATATGGGTGTTAAGAGCACAGAGGAATAGGAGTGTGCATGCACCTTGGGACGTGGTTGAAGACTATAGAAAGACTGTATGATTGCTCTTTGCACATATCGATTGGAGGAATATTTTATTTATTGGACATTGTAGTAATTGGACACCATATGTTTAATAAATGCTGGATGAAAGAAGGGGGAACCTATGTTCCCCTTCATCCAAATGGTGGTGCAGCTGTCAACTTTTGATGGCCCACACTGCCACGTCTACACACTGGAGGGGGCTCCAAAGAGCCCCGAAGAAGGAAGAGGAGACAGTGGCGCAAAGAAGACCCGTTGGACTGGAAGAAGACTGGGGACAGAAGATGGAAGACTGGGATGGGTGAGTATAAGTTAAATTAAGAACAATAAAACTATTTTTGGTGTGTTGTCAGAAGCTGGCATGGCACTGCTGGGCTTGGCAGGTGCTCTGTCATCGGGGGTGTGGTAAAGCACAACCATGTACACTGGGTTCTTCTAGGTTTGCCCAAGGTACCAAAGGGCATAAAGGCTTGTAACTTGCAGGGACAATAGCGCGGCCTCTGAGCCCTGGGTTCCAAGCCCTTATGCTTGGTGCCCAGGGGGAACCCCATGTTTTTTTTCTTAAATGTAAGGAACATTTTAAAAAATATATGATTCCCCACTGCCACTTTCCTGGCATTAATGAATGCTGGCATGATTGTGACAAAAAAAAAGCATTCGAACAAATATTTTTTCGCTAGATGCAAAAAAATTGCCAAAAATATAAAGCAATAAACCCACAAGCAGTTTCCAGGTTAGATAGGGTGCTTTAAAAAGCCACATTTAGTAAAACAACTAAAACCTAAAAAAATACAATTAAAAATGAAAATTTAGGCTATTATTTATTAGATACAACTGTATCTAACCAAAGATGCCCCAAACATTACCCAAAAATATAAAAAAATAAACCTGCAGGAATGTTTACTGGGGTGCATTTAAAAGCCTCATTTAGTAAAACACCTAAAACAGAAAACATACAATTAAAAAGTAAAAAGTCAGGCTATTGTTCATTAGATAAAAAAATTGTATCAAACCAAAAATGCCCAAATCATTTCTAAAAAATAGAAAACAAATAAACCCACAGGCAATGAGAACGATTTAAACATTTGTATTTATTTATGTATGTATTTTATTCATTTTCTTGCTTTCTGTGATTATTCGGAGTACTTTCCCTACGCCATTTTGTGCAGGGCTTTCGCCCAGGTGTTACACTCGAATTTCAGCCCTCTAGCCCTTGCTAGTGCCCTTTTACAGCCCCAGAGTTCGGGTCCGCATTGTTTTAAATGGGCCCTGAACCCGATCTTTGGCGGTAAATACGTAGAACTCAGCAAACCAGAATTTCAACTGACCAGCTCATCACTAGTCCTAAACATCCCTTATCATATAAAAGCCTTGGGCTGTAGCACAAAGTGCTCATCCAAAGCTAAGCCACTACCATACACTGGTAAGAACAAGGGATCTTCAAAGCAATAATAGGAGATCTCTTTTTGATTAAGGCCCTCCTATTTCTTCTTATGACAGATTTACTTTAAGCTATTTTTTCATGTGTGCTTATTCCCTTAATGATATGCTTTGATATTTAATTGTATTTAGGTAATGCAATACGTCTATGTGTTACCTGCCCACTTTTGTGTTTTGTCCCATTTCTGAATATGTGATTCTCATTATATAGAGTGTTAAACTGCAATTGACAGAATGTGCTAACACAAAGCCATGAAACCTAACAATACTACTCTTTTAAACCTGTTTAATTTGTTTTTCTTGTTTGCATTAGTAATAGATGTGTGCTGCTCTCTTCACTGTAGAGAGGCAGTACCTTTACTGACCGCCTCGTATCTGTAGATGCTTGCTGTCAGAAACACTTATTTCTCCAGATCCCTGACTAAGCGACCTCTGGGATGCTGAAACTTTGCGCCTTCCAGCATCTGCTAGTCATTAGACATATTATCTTTAACATGTTGCCTTTTTTTTGACAAGATATAGTAAAGCTGACCAAGTATGAAGGTAAAAAGAAACAATTGAGTACTCAGTGAAGCAAAATTAAATCTATAGCTGGCCCCTAATGGTGCATACATATAACACATTTGAATGATTATAGATCTGTAATCATTGGACATGTAGTGCATGTTAAGTACCTGATTTCAACCATGTTGGCTTGTGTTCTTGCCCTGTCCCCCTCACCCCTTAAACCGGACCTTCAGCGTGATTTAATGAAAAGCCCAAACTCTTAAAAGACGGTTCCCCAGCATCTAAAATTAATATATTTTACGTTTTTAGTCACTAACTTATTATTCTTTCCCCCACTGGGCTGCAACTCTGTTAAGGAATTTAGGATACGGGCGCCGCCATTTTGACTCAGAAGCATCACACATACTGAGGAGAGGAGAATGGGATAAGGTACAGGGAGGTGGGTTATAGCTGTGCTTTGCTCAGACAGAGCAGAGCTGGGGTCAGGTAAAGGTCAGCATTCCCAGAATGCAGAGCAGCACAGTCAGGAGGCACTTCCTGTTTGCAGGCTGCCTGATAAGATGGCGGCTTCCATAAGCCGCCATCTTGGATGTTTAAAGGCTCATAACATGCAGTAGATGCAGGTAGGATGATTTTTAATGTGGACAATCTGTATGTACAGGGTGTGGGAAACATATAAGAGAGACTCTTATTCAGAGTGAAGGTCCGCTTTAAGCTTTTCTGAAAAACAGTGGTAAATTAGGTTGTATTAATCCTTTTTTATACCATGGACATTGCAATGTGTCTTTACACAGGAGTGATGCTGAAGTAATTGAAGTGTACCTGTAACAACGGATTAGCTGGCAGGTAATTTTGAAGGATAACTATCATTTGCCAGCTAGTCTGTCGATGGTCAGTATGTATTTTCATCAAAGCCGCTTCTCAGCTGATGAATCTGTTACTTTCTTCTACTGCAGGGTAAACTTGTTACATTGAGATTTTACATATGTATCACAAACTAACGGCCATGCTGTGTTTACTTTGCAGTAGGAGAATGTAACAGATTTATCAGCTGAGGGTCAGAGAAGTGTCTTTGATGAAAATACATACAGCCCATCACCAGACCAGCTGGCCAGCTGGCAAATGATGGTCATCCCTTAAGGTACTTGCACATCACCCCATTATTTCATCAAGTGTTATGTAATAAACTGATAAACGGGTCACTAATCTAAAAGCAGATATAAATATTTCCAACCTCAAGCAGTAAGGGAACGACCTGCTTTTGCAGAGAGGTGTTTTGAGCCCCCATTTTTTTTGTGTGAAGTGTTGGGTGGCCTCTTACCACACCAGTGTACTTGAAAGGTGTTTGCAGCTTTGAAAAGAAAGAGGATAGCTAATCCAGATATGCACTAGGACCTTGTGTCCCTCTGGGGTCATGCTCACTGTATCGGCTTTTCAGAGGGTTAACATTGTAGATTGCATTTTAAACTGTGTTGCCATCATATGAGGCACAATGACAAGCACAGAGTAGAACAGAGCATGGCATAAATGCCCCCAACAAACACATGCAGCATCCATTTCCTTTACCTGGATACTTTGATAGCCTGAAATCATAGGTACTCATAATTAGTGATAACCCGGAGTGGTCTATCCACGTAAGAAGCCTTCCAGTCTGATAATCTCCAATGTCTAATATTTGGTAGCCCTGAATGTCGAATACAATAGCTGTGGTCACCACTAAGTGTGAACTGATATAGGGGCCCTTCTTTTATTTTAAAACTGTATTTATTTAACCGTTAGACTTCAGTCCCAATCTGAATCACTGCTCACAATACAATTCTTATTATGCCCTAGGACTTGAAGAGAGACAGTTCTTCTGACCATGAACTGTACAAAATCTATGCCCATGATTGCTGGCAGAATATGGTGCATGGGAAACAGATAAATGTAGCATGCCTTTTTAAATGACTTTTTTTATTTAGTTTGTTTCAGTTCAGACTGATAAAGAAAAAAATGTGTTTTATTCTCTGGTTTATTAGCTCAACAAGAAATGAAAGTTTATAGTATTTTGAACCTCAAAAAAAACAAACCAAGATGACAGTATATTATATATGTATATTATGTGTACTATGAGGTTCCAAAATGGGCTGGTTTTGGTTTTAGCTATTTATTACCAACAATAGCACCGTATAGCCATCAAATCACTTAAAGGAGCACTATCGCGAAAAAATGGCCCAATAATAAAAATCTATATAAATATGCTGGATGGAGGGAGGAGGGGTCACTTATACACCCGGTATCGAGAAATATCCAGCCAGGCTTTTTTTTTTTATTTTAATGGAGGGAAGAGGGCATCTCGGGTGACAGACTCTGTCACCCCTCATAGACTAAACCTGTAACTCCAGGATTTTATTACTACCAGGGGAAGAAAACCACAAGCTTGGAGGGAGTTTTATTCAGTTCTGGTGTATAAGTGACCCCTTCTCTCTTAAGCCAGGGTGTTTATATGGATTTGTAATATTACACAATTTCGTGATAGTGCTCCTTTAAGAACCTTACTGTAGAATGGCTTATAAAAAGTGTGCCATTGCAACATTGTAGACCTTTCCATTGTATTTTGCACTTGTGTGCATGCCATTATTTATCAATTAATGTGTTGAAAACAAGAAGTATATATTTTTCAATGTCTGAAATTCTTTTATTTAACTTTTCAATATCTCAAAACGTGGTAGGGTAAAAATTCTGTTTCTGAAGCCATTCTGTGATAGGTTTCTTTTACATACTAAAATGTACTCATTTACTTTCAGTTTCCGTTCCTATGCCAAGTTTATAACTAATCCCATTACTCATCATCCTTACAATAATACCACTTTATAAGCTTGCATTGCACTCATCAGAATGTAAAGCATGCGCTTGTCTGCTAACATCTATCTGAGGACTTCCTGTAACCATCAAGGCTCAGCTGCCTAATACCACAATGAACTGTGAAGAGATGCTCACTGATAGATGTCCACAAGAAAGGAAGCCAAATCGTGCCAGACCAACCAGACATAAGCTGCTACTGTTCCATAACCAGTAGACGTATTTGGAGAGAGATAAGTGCTTCAACCTATGTAGTTATAGGGTGTCTGCCCTATGGTATAGCACAAACTACATAAAATATTGGCCCTTCAATAGTCAACATCACTCCAAAAAGCTGAAAATAAATTCATATTACCTGTATATTATAAATAAAACAATGTGACTGTTCAATCATTAAGCAAGCTTCAAGGATTGTGTGTCCATTTTCTGACATATACTAACTGATTGGGGACTTGTAAAGTTTATGTAAATAATGTAACGTTTATATGGGGATGTTAGCTCACACTTACTGTAGAGAATAAGTAAAAAATCATGTTTAAAAGCCCTAACTTTGCCTTTTTACTTTATAAAAAAAAAAAAAGAAAAAGAAATTTCTGGCTTGGAGATTAGGTTTTAGTCCTAAAAATTTCGAATTTGAAACACAGCTAGACTTATTTGGCTCTGCTTTGTGCTGGGATACAACACATTTCCCATAGCCTATGATTTTAGCAGTTGCAATTGATGTGTGTTAAAGAGGAACTATGTTCAGAAATGTAATAGGCAGCAGCAGGGTAGCCCAGGTCAGACTGCCCCGTTGTGCATTGCAACGCTAAAAGAAAAAAATAGGCCGCCTGGGTACTCACCTCTTCACTGGAGATCCTTCTATGGCTGCTATGGAACAGCCTAGCAGCCTCTGCCATGATAATCCTTAAAGGAGGTTATCCAGGCTAAAAAAACTGCATACTTACTAAGGGCCCTGCCAGTGATTCCTCTTCCCAGCATGGTGGCTTGTCTTGGGGGCATTCTGGGGGCCTGGTTTCTGCACCACATGCCTACTACATTCATTGCAATGGATAGGGTGTGCCAGGCCGGATCAGGATGCCCTGCCTCAGCACACCCCCCTCCATAGCAATGAATGTATTAAGCATGTTAAAGGCCGTGAAGACTGCCACCCCTGCACTGGAGGATGGGATCACTCGTATCAGTAAGTAGACGCAGGCGCTGCACGGAGGGGCTGGGGGGGACAAAATGTGTATATAGACTACTTTTTTTAATGCCTGGACAAGGACTTTAAGCTCCAAATAAACCGAGGTTGAGCAAGATCAGAAATATTTATATTTAGTTTTTTTTACATTGTTCAGAAAATAGGTAACTGCTCCTATCCACCATTCAAGTGAATTGTTTATTGCTCTGAATGGTGATAGAAGTGTGATTGCTTTTGGTGGCAACATCAGTCTTGTTATTTATTTTTGTGCTAGTATATAATTGAGGAGGCCCCTAGGCAAATTGTTGTGCTAACACCTCAAAGATTGCTCCTAGGCAACACTGTGTCTGTGGTAGCCCTACATTCGGACACAGCAATGGATAAATTAGGAACTGGCTTACCTGAGTTTGCCCTATGCCTTCAATGAAGCAACCCTTATTCAGTTTAGGACCCCCCTGAATTGCATTCATGTCTAATCGGTTCAGCACTGCCATCTTTATTTTTTTTATATTTTGGATGTGTGCAAGCTGATTACTTGAAATTTGAATTTGTGTTACTACTTCTGTAGCTTGAATTTAAAGGTCCAGTTAATTATTTTGCCTTTAAGACAAGAAGAGGGAAAATTGGACAAAATATGTCCTGCTTGTTCTTAACAGTTTGGGAAATATCTGGTTTATTAGGAGGCATCGTTAAAGAGGACCAATCACCAAGATTTCGACTTTCCTGGTGACTAGTCGCTGCCCCAGGGTCATCTCAATGTGGGTCGCCCCCTATTTGAAACCTCCCAGATTGCCCAGTTTCAGTCACCTTTTCCTGTTCCCATGGTGCAGATGCGGTTGCTTGTCCAATCAGCGCATTATGTGGCGCATACTAATGTGCAGCATAAAGCCGCAGATTTGAACTGCTCATTGGCAGCTGCCGCTGGCGAAGACAGCATCAGGGGAGCCGCCGGGATCAGGTAAGATTACCTGGGGGGTCCTCCCTGGGGGGGTTTCACACAGCGGGGTATCCGGCATAAAAAGCCCAGGGGCAGGCTAGTGGCCGGTCCTGGAATCTTTTCGATTTCTGGCCGGCCGCTTGGGTGATTGGTCCACTTTAAGCAGGATGAGTAACGTGACTGTTTATTCTGTTGTTTTATTGAGTTTGCATGTTCTTTTTGTAGGCTTTCTCCTAATGTGCCCTGTTTTTCTTATTTAGGCCAAAAACATACCAACAAAAATTATCAAATTGGTAAATTAATTTTAATAGCTTCTGTTACTTAGGAAAAGGTTTGTCATGTCTTAGGAAAGTGTTTGTCATTTAATTGAAACTCAATTCAATATTGTCTACATTTTCTTAACATTGGTTAGCCTACTTATTACGACATAAAGTTTACTGTGTAAAATATGGCTTCTTCAAAAAACATGTTTGTTTCTCCAGGGGGTTTAAGAGAAATTACATATTACTCTTTAATGGTATACTAGGTATAACATTCAGATTAATCCTATTGTGAAAAGCCCACATTGACACTGGAGAACTAGCAGTGTTTGTAACTCTTGACCTTGCTGAACCAAAAGAGAAGATGTTCTATCTTCACTTAGCTCCATATACATGGACTTGCATTTGGCATTGTGCATTGATCGTCTTTGCTTCAGATGAAACAGACAGCTGTTATATTCACCAGATATAATTAGTATTCAAACCGAGAGCCCTTTATATGCACTATTGCTTCATTCCTCTATTACATTTAATGTAAATAAGACAGTATCCCGTGAGAAAAAACATGCATGAGATGAGGGGGACACTTGAGATTTTTTTTCCAAAGATGGTGATATCAGGATAGCTAGGAAATCTGCTTCCACACTTTTCAATCGAAGTGGAAACAGATGTGTAAAGATATTCTCGTGACTTAGTTATCCTCAACCTCGCTCTCCATGTACACCTGTTGTTTTAATATATATATGCAGCTGGTTTTGAAGGGGGCATGAACCTGTTTAACATTAATTTGGGTCTGCATTAGATTGCACTACCTTTAGCTTAAGTTTAACATTAAGTGTAGACGAGCTTACACTTCACTTTAGTGTAGTAAGAGTTAACTTTCTAGAAGTTGCTTCATGTTGGTTCAGTGGAAAGGCCAAAGGAAGAACTTTAGTTTAAATGTAACATATTTAGGAAGCCACAGCCACTTCTGCATCCTTACACCTGCAGAAGCTGTTGAGAGATGGTTACATGAATTTGACTCACAATTAGGAGGAACTCTGACCTATCAGTTAATAGAATCATATATAAGACTTAAGACACTAGTTAGCATTTGCCATTTGCTCATCAGAAAGCTAGTGTACTACTTGCCTAAACCCCAATCCTGTCCCTGGGCAGCAGGAGTGTTCCTTTCAAATGGTTTACAGTTGAGGCCACAGAAAGATGGCCAGCGCCACTGCCATGAGTGAGGACACTCCTAGTGCCAGCACTGCCAGATGGCACAAGAAGTGTTCTCAATCATGGGAGCGGTGGCCATCTTTATGTGTCTCTGGCTGTAGATCGTTTGAAAGGAACGTACAGAACAAGCACCAGGCCGCCAGGTCGGCTCGAGTGGTACGCACTGGTCAATAACCGTGCTGCACACACTTGATGTATTAAAAACGATATAATTTTTATTATGAAGAACTATACACAACTGTTCCGCTGCACCGGCAAAAATCACACTGAAATACAGGCCGACGTGCTTTAGTATGGTGAGGCAATACCAATCATATGCAAAATAAGTGGAGATAGCCCAAAAACTCCCCACAGCCACACCAAAACACCCTCCCACACCATCACAGAAATCCAACTGTACAAGATTTTTATTATTATTTTTGTTGGGCAAACACAAAAGACACAAAATCTATTTAAAAACATATAACACAAAAATCGACACCATCTATTATATGGGACACTGCACTATATAATCCCATGAAATCTAATAACCAATGACCATACAACTGCTCCTACATCCACATTATTCTACATCTGTATCTTCTCCCCCAAAAGTGCAAAGTGCATGTGCAAACACAACAACCATGTGCAAAATATATTGATAGTAAAGTGCAAAATATCCTATTTCATCAATAACAAACTGAGAATCCCCCTGAATCACTATCTTATCCTTAAAAGTGCCTGTGTTTAAAAATCGCTTTAAGGGCATCACTTAAGTGGAGCAAAACCTGGACGGGGAAAGAGCCATAAACAACAAAGATAAACACAATGGTGACAATACCAGTTATGAACAGTGCAGTGTCCTCCTCCCACGCATTCTGTGTCGGCTGGCCCCCGTCACTTCATCAGGGTGAAGTGTCCTATGGCTCCACCACGCGTCCCCCCTTCCCCTTATTTACCTATCTACTTACCTGATGTGAATTAGCTGTCCCCCGCAGCCGGAGATCCACCGCTCGCACTCCGGTGGAAGCTGGAACTTGGCGCATTTGCATGCTGGAGCGCAAACACTCATGAGCGATGCGGTCCCCCTGCAGGTATGGTCATTGCTCATTGGTTATTAGATTTGATGGGTATATACAGTGCAGTGTCCCATATAATAGATAGTGTCGCTTTTTGTGTTATATGTTTTTAATGGATTTTAATTGTGTCTTTTGTGTTTGCCCAACATAAATAATTTGGATTTCTGTGGTGGTGCAGGAGTGTTTTTTGGTGTGGCTGTGGGGAGTTTTTGGGCTATCTCCACTTATTTAGCTATTTATTATGAAGAATTGATAAAACAACTAACAGAAAAACATACTAACACCAACTAGTTAAAAACACATAGGACAAATGCAATGGGCGGCAATGAGCAGGCTCTATTTAAGGTTCATATACATGTGTAATAATGGGATATCAAAAGACAGATTATTAATTCCCCAAATGGATACAAATCTAGTATTTCCCAATTAATATACAGGCTAGTATATCTTGTATATCAATGTGAATCTGAGTAGATACTCAGTAGATATTTATTTAATTATATTCAATTTATCTGACTTCTTTGGCTGTGTATAGCCAGCATTTTTATACATTTGAAAGGTACAGCACCTCCGACCGGATTGGGGCTCATGTAAATTGTACAGCAGCGCTTCCTGTTGCACACTCCCTCCCCTCAAAAAAGTTCAGATCCCGAACCCTAACTTTTATTCAAAGTTTGGCTGAACTTGCCGAACCGGAACTTTGGGTGGTTCGCCCAACATTAGTCTCATACCCATACGCATACACCACCCTGAGGCTGGAAGCTAAAGTGTGGGACCCAACTGTGACATTATCATTTCATATTTTATGATATGCCCAGCTCACATTTTTCTTCTCTCTCCGCACCCCTCCCCCCCTATTTTTATTTGTTGATAAAATTAACAGGGCTTGGCATGCATCGGCTAGGTATTTATGACTGTTGTCATTTACAAATAAAAATTGAATACAAAATTAAACCTGACAATACCTCCATGAGACTTCTGAACACCTGACTATATAAATATTTCATGTTTCCAGCTATGTATGTCCATGACAACTTTCCTGCGCTTTAGAACCTGAAAAACCCCATTCCATATTTTTTTTTTTTTTTTTAAAGTTTCTTTTTATTGCAATTCAACAAACAGCAGACACAAATACAGGTCACATATCACATGGAGGTGCCACAGGCACCCAGTTCAGTAGCAAAGTTTCAATAAACATATAGACACGACATCATACACTCAACACCCACACACGCATTCTGGACTCGAATAACTAGTTACCTATTCACCGGGACGGGAGGACCATTCGGAAGAGCTGTCTCCAGGGCGCAACTCTCATCTCTTTAATGCCACTACAATCGCTCAATCCCTCAAGCTTCCATAGGTGGGAGGCTCAGCCCCTTAAGTGGATCTAAAACCTACTTAATCGTCCTCTGAGGCGGTGTCTTGACTTTGCAGCCAGGGACCCCATATCTTCTCAAACTTATCAGGCACCCCCCTGGCCGTGTATGTCAGTTTGTACATAGTGAGTTTCTGGTTAATTAGAACCCTCCACGCCCGTACTGATGGTTTGGCCGGATGTTTCCAATTAAGCAGAACACATTTCCTGGCATAAAAGAGCAGCAGTCTAAATAATGATTTCAGCGGCCTCGACAGTGACAGTGATTCAACCACCCCCAGAAGACATACGGAAATCGAGCCGGTGATCCGAGCGCCCACTACTTCACCAATCACATCCATTACCTCTCCCCAGTATCTCACCAGAATCTCACAGGACCAGGTCACATGTGCCCATGTACCAGTTTCTTTCTCGCACCTGGGGCATAAGTCACTAGCAAGTAATCCCATCTTATGCAACCGTACTGGCGTGATATAGGCTCGATGTATCCACTTGGTCTGGATAAATCTGTCTCTGGCTTCTATGACCGAGGAGTGAAGGTTATCTAAGATTTCCTCCCAGTCGTCCTGGTCTAGGGTCTGGTCCAGGGTCTGCCACCTGCTTTCCACCTTCCCCCTGGGGGACCCCAATCCCGCAACCAGGCACCTGTACAATGTAGAGACAGGTTTCCTCAAGTCCGACCCCCTCACTGCACTCTCCACCTGGGACACCGAAAAATTCGGACTGACCCTGTGGAATTGAGTTTGCAGAGCGTGCCTAAGTTGCAGGTATCGGAAGAAATCCCGGTGGGAAACTCGAAAGGACTCCCTGATTTGGTCAAACGATAAAAGCACTCCATCCCTGTACACCTGGCCCAGCGTCCGAAGGCCCTTCCCCTCCCAGAACTGCGGGTCCTGCATTGAAACCAACTCAGGGAGCTTGGGATTGTTCCAGAGAGGAGCAAAGGGGGACCAATACTGGGCTTCTTCCGGATTCTCGATCAGCTTGGCCACCCTTCCCCATATGTTACATACTACCCTCATGCAGCTGGTGGCCTCCCGGACCCCCCGAACCCCCCTGTACACCAAGAGGGATAGTTTCTCAGTAGAACCCAACACCGCCGCTTCCAGACCCACCACCGGGTTGTTTTGCGGCCCGCAGAGCCACCAGTGCACAAACAGGAGCTGTGTGGAATAAAAATACATTTGCATGTGTGGGACCGCTAGACCCCCCTCCGCAACCTGTGCTTTCATTATTTGCCTGTTGAGCCTAGGCGGAGACTGCCCCCAGATAAAGCCAAACAGGATTGAATCCAATGTCTTAAAGTGGGAAACGGGCAGCATCACTGGCGATGCTTGATATATGTACAGAAATTTTGGAAGGAATATCATTTTGTATATATTGATTCTGCCCATGACTGACAGGGGAAGGTTTGCCCATTGAGTAACCCTCTGCCTTAGCCTCGACACGACAGGGGAAATATTCAGAGACATGAACTCACTTGGGTGCCTACTAATCATAATCCCCAGGTACTTAAATTGTTGTACTATTTTTAATTGAGACCTCGGGGAGATGTCAGGGGCGGCAAGCTCATCCACTAACATTAGACTGGATTTATTCCAGTTAATCCTCAAACCTGAGAACCTCCCAAACACTCCAACAGAGTCCAAAGCTGCGTCCAGACACTTGTGGCTGTCCGCCAGGTATAGCAGTGTGTCATCTGCATATAGGGATATCTTTTCCTCTACTGCTCCCAGCTTCCATCCGGAGATACTCGGGGAGTTCCTGACAATAATCGCCAAGGGTTCGATAGCTAAGGCAAAAAGCAGCGGTGACAGTGGACACCCCTGTCTAGTCCCCCTATGCAAAGCGAATGAGTTAGAGTAACACCCATTAACCCGTATCCGGGCAGTTGGCCGTTTATATAACAATTTGATGTATGTAATAAAACTAGGAGGGAATCCAAATCTTTCTAGTACAGCCCAGAGATATTCCCAGTCGAAGGCCTTTTCATTATCTAATGATATGACCACCCGTTCCCCATGGTTATCATGTATAATTTGGAGATTGGACATCAGCCTGCGAAGATTCACACACGTGGTACGCCCTGGCATAAACCCCGACTGATCTGGCCCAATCAAGTGTAGTATAACTTTATTTAGCCTAGTGGCCAGTATTTTGGCTAATATTTTTGCATCTTGGTTCAACAGGGATATGGGGCGGTAAGACACACAAGAACCAGGGGGTCTCCCCTCCTTATAAATGAGGACCACATGCGCCTCATAAAAAGAGGCCGGAAGACACTCACTATCAAGCGCTTGTTTCAGCACTTCCCACAGCCTAGGGGTCACCTGTTCAAGGTCCTGTTTATACCACTCAGCCGGTATCCCATCTGGCCCTGGCGCCCTCCTGCTAGAGAGCATCCTAATTGCGCCAGAGACCTCGTCCATGGTAATGGGGGAGTTCAAGGCCTCCTGATCCTCCACGGCCAGCCTAGGAAAGGAGATCTGGTCTAGATAGTTATCCAGCTCAGACGCCTCATAGCTCACTCTCGAGGAATATAAGCCCGAGTAGTATTCCAGAAACTTCTGGGCAATCTCCTCCCCCCCTGTCACCCTCGCACCGTTATCCAGAATTTCAGCAATGTGGTTGGGCTGGCTTTCGGCTCTCGCTAGGTAGGCCAGGGTCTTACCGTTCTTGTCCCCTTTATCAAAGATTGTTGCTTGCTTATAAAGCAGTAATTTCCTAGCCGAGTCGGTTAGAAGTAGATTATATTCCCTCTTTAATGCCAACAGTGTTGAATGGTCTTTGCTATCCGAGCTTGCACTAAACCCCATTCCATATTTGGTCATGAATTTAACTTTTTCTTCAGATGTTTCTTATGTTTAGTTTTATAACTTTTTTTCTGTTAATTCTATGTTAGTTATTCCCATATTTTACCAGTTTTTTTTTTATTAAATCTATTTCATTTAAGCACAAGACTAGTTATTCTAGCAATTAATAATCCATGATTCCTAATTATGGTTCTCTTGAAGTGGCAATATTAATTTCAGTCATCACTCATTAATTATTATTATCATTATCATTATTAGCATTATTTACCCAGCTTGGAACAAAATGATAAACTTTGCAATTATATTCCAACTTCGTGGTCTTGTATTGCTGATATATCGTGTGTACAGACTGTATGGCCAGAGGATAAAAACGCATTCTTTAGAGCAGGTAATAGGAATGCCACAATGGAAGCAGGATAGATTGGTAAGGTAGAAGAAATCAGCAAGGATTTTGAGTGCTCTGGTTTTGGTCCTCTAAATAAAGCAAACATGCAGTTTTTGCCTTCGCTGCTTTTATGGTGCTTCTTGCTGGTCCTTCAGTGGTACACCAGAAATTAGGGGAACATGCTCAACATGCTCACCAGTTTGTGCAATATTCAATACTTTTTGAGCTGTCTTTAGAAGTACAGCATGTGTTGAGTTTATTTACTACTATGTCTATGCCTGTCCTACCTAAGCTAATAATAGATTAGGACTTTGGGTGTTTAACTTTCTCTACCTCTGCTACGTTAACATGGATATTAAAGATAGGGATGAGTGAACTGATTTGGGCAAAGTAGAATTTGTTTGCGAATATTAGGGATATATGCTATTTGTCCAAAACGAATTTCTGATGATTCTTGGTAACAAATCGTTTTACTGCAGTGGGGGTTATTTAAGAAAGAGTGGCGCCAGGTAGTGCTTTGTAGCAGCAGGCAGCGTCTGGTGAATGCCGGGTGCTGTACGCAAAGCCACATTTAAGAAAGCGAATCTGGTGAGCGCCTCTAACAGTGCTATGTAGCATCACATGTATTAATCCAGACAGCTCAGTGTTTAGCGCCGGCGCTCTAGGTTCAGCAGCGCCATGTATTACCTTTCGCTCAGTGGCGTTCTATGCTATAGCGACCAGCTTTAGAACATCAAGCTGTGTGTGTGTAGGTTTTTGTTAAATATGGTGTTGAGCGGTGCTACCTATTGCTTGCTGCAGCGTTATACTGTTGTTAGAGCACCCAACAAATAATCATTCATCAATGACGTCCAGGTTACTACAGCAACCGATACCTGCTTACAGTGTCTACTAGCAGTCGCTCTAAGCACCGCTATACAGGCACTCATCTGCCAATACCTGGCGCTAGTAGTGAATCAGCCTCCACATGGTGTCCACATGCTTTACAAAGCTGTGCTCATCTCCAAAATAGAGTTAACATGTGCTAAACAATGAAAGTAAATCCCCTGGAGCACAGCACCCCCCATAATCATCTTCTCACCTCAAATTAACAGGAAGTTAGCCCCTGTGTGATGTATGATGTCACAAACCCTTAAAAACACAGCGCCCCAAGTGTTAGGTGACCCTCCAGTCTGACAGGGTCAGAACAAGAGTACAGCAGAGAAGATCCATGTAGTATAGTGTACGGGTAGCAAAGCAGTTTAGGTAAGGATAATGTTGTGTAAAGCAGCGCTAATACAAATTATAATCCCCATCTGCTGCCTGACACCTACATGTTCTGTGGTACTTTCATTAAACAAAGCCTATTCTTATTGCCAATCTCCACCTACAGAGCCTAATAGTGTATATTATGCAGCTTTTCACACTTAAATAGCCCAGCCAGTGGTCTAATAGTGAAAGCACAGGTTGTACACTGCAAAGGCCAGCCATGGAAAAAGGCACATGCACTATACTGCAAACACTACATACACTTCAAATTGCAGCCAGATTATAGCAATTTAACAGAATTTATTCTAATTCTATGGGGATCAAATCAAATCTAGGGATATTTCAGTGAATCAGCCAGAAACAGTTTTTGAAAATTTTGCTCTTCTCTAAGGACAGAGTTTTGAGTTTGATTTATTGAACTTTGCTTAACAAGCAGTTTGGTTGACTTTAGTCAGAGCATACAGGTATTGTGTTTGTAAAATAGTCCCACCACTGCCATCTTAGCGTTAATGTGGTAATTGGGAGGAAGGATTAAAAACAAAGCGAGCAACTACCTGGACTAGAGCTTCAGTTTTTCAGGCATTGGGTTGATTTTTTTTCAATACATTTAAACTGTAAGCCATGCATATATGTCTCTATTGATGGTGTAATATTGCATGCCAATATGTTATTCTCCTCTGCTTTGCATTTTTTTCCATTCCTTTATTTATACTCACACATTTAAAAAAAAATCAAAGCATTCTCAGTAATTGCCAAAGTTGAAGTTCAAAGAGGGATCCACAAAGCGTGCTCCAGCATTGACCGCATTACAGACATTTGCAAATATTTGATTATTTATTTTGTAGTATATAACCAATCAATCAGCAACTCACACAGGAATATTAATGTCAAGGTTCTCAAATGTACATGTATGAGTTGATGATAATAAACGACATAAAAAGGACAGGAGACCCAAAAAGTACAGGCAGGTCTAGATTTCTAGACGACAGAGCAGGCAATACATGTAACCTATGGTTTTCTCATGTGGTATATTTGTAAAGCATGCAGAGGTACTCTTTGGCACTACACTGTTTGATGCTCTGCGCAATGCATGCTAAACATATGTTCACAGTATTGCAACATCTTCTGAGAACCTTTTGCTTTTAATGTGGTACTTATTTGTTTTTTGTTTTTAATTTTTATGTGAAAAGTTTGTGTGGTCCAGTTCCTTAAATTGTTCATAAATGTTCACACTTGCTTACCGTATTTTTCGCCCTATAAGACGCACCTGCCCATAAGACGCACCTAGGATTTGGGGGAGAAAAATAAGAAAAAAAATATTTTAAACCAAAAATGCACCATTACAGACAGTGTGGCATCTCCCATCCCATTCCCATAGGCCATGTAGGATGCCCCCATTCCATAGACAGTGTAGCATGCCCCCATCCCATTCCCCGTATACCCAGTGTGGCATCCCCCTCCCATTCCCTATATAGGCAGTGTGCACCCTATTATCATAAGCAGTGGGGCATTCCCCCCTCCTATTCTCCATATAGGCAGTGTCCCCCCCCCATTCCCATTGGCTGTGTGGCATCCCCCTCTCCCCCCATAGGCTGTGGGGCATCCACCTCTCCCCCCATAGGCTGTGGGGGATCCCCCTCTCCCCCCATAGGCTGTGTGGCATCCCCCTCTCCCCCCATAGGCTGTGTGGCATCCCCCTCTCCCCCATAGGCTGTGTGGCATCCCCCTCTCCCCCATAGGCTGTGTGGCATCCCCCTCTCCCCCCATAGGCTGTGTGGCATCCCCCTCTCCCCCATAGGCTGTGTGGCATCCCCCTCTGCCCCCATAGGCTGTGTGGCATCCCCCTCTCCCCCCATAGGCTGTGTGGCATCCCCCTCTCCCCCCATAGGCTGTGTGGCATCCCCCTCTCCCCCCATAGGCTGTGTGGCATCCCCCTCTCCCCCCATAGGCTGTGTGGCATCCCCCTCTCCCCCCATAGGCTGTGTGGCATCCCCCTCTCCCCCCATAGGCTGTGTGGCATCCCCCTCTCCCCCCTTAGGCTGTGTGGCATCCCCCTCTCCCCCATAGGCTGTGTGGCATCCCCCTCTCGCCCCATAGGCTGTGTGGCATTCCCCCTCCCCCCATTAGTATAGGCTGCCTGGCATCCCCCTCTCCCCCCATAGGCTGCCTGGCATCCCCCTCTCCCCCCATAGGCTGTGTGGCATCCCCCTCTCCCCCATAGGCTGTGTGGCATCCCCCTCTCCCCCATAGGCTGTGTGGCATTCCCCCTCCCCCCATTAGTATAGGCTGCCTGGCATCCCCCTCTCCCCCCATAGGCTGCCTGGCATACCCCTCTCCCCCCATAGGCTGTGTGGCATCCCCCTCTCCCCCATAGGCTGTGTGGCATCCCCCTCTCGCCCCATAGGCTGTGTGGCATTCCCCCTCCCCCCATTAGTATAGGCTGCCTGGCATCCCCCTCTCCCCCCATAGGCTGTGTGGCATCCCCCTCTCCCCCCATAGGCTGTGTGGCATCCACCTCTCCCCCATAGGCTGTGTGGCATCCCCCTCTCCCCCATAGGCTGTGTGGAATCCCCCTCTCCCCCCATAGGCTGTGTGGCATCCCCCCTCTACCCCATTTGTATAGGCTGTGTGGCATCCCCCTCTCCCCCCATAGGCTGTGTGGCACCCCCCTCTACCCCATTAGTATAGGCTGTGTGGCATCCCCCTCTCCCCCTATAGGCTGTGTGGCATCCCCCCCTCTACCCCATTAGTATAGGCTGTGTGGCATCCCCCTCTCCCCCCATAGGCTGTGTGGCATCCCCCTCTCTCCCCATTTGTATAGGCTGTGTGCCATCCCCCTCTCCCCCCATAGGCTGTGTGGCATTCCCCCTCCCCCCATTAGTATAGGCTGCCTGGCATCCCCCTCTCCCCGCATAGGCTGCCTGGCATCCCCCTCTCCCCCCATAGGCTGTGTGGCATCCCCCTCTCCCCCATAGGCTGTGTGGCATCCGCCTCTCCCCCATAGGCTGTGTGGAATCCCCCTCTCCCCCATAGGCTGTGTGGCATCCCCCTCTCCCCCATAGGCTGTGTGGCATCCCCCTCTCCCCCATAGGCTGTGTGGCATCCCCCTCTCCCCCCATAGGCTGTGTGGCATCCCCCTCTCCCCCATAGGCTGTGTGGCATCCCCCTCTCCCCCCATAGGCTGTGTGGCATCCCCCTCTCCCCCCATAGGCTGTGTGGCATCCCCCTCTCCTCCCATAGGCTGTGTGGCATCCCCCTCTCCCCCCATAGGCTGTGTGGCATCCCCCTCTCCCCCCATAGGCTGTGTGGCATCCCCCTCTCCCCCCATAGGCTGTGTGGCATCCCCCTCTCCCCCCATAGGCTGTGTGGCATCCCCCTCTCCCCCATAGGCTGTGTGGCATCCCCCTCTCGCCCCATAGGCTGTGTGGCATTCCTCCTCCCCCCATTAGTATAGGCTGCCTGGCATCCCCCTCTCTCCCCATAGGCTGCCTGGCATCCCCCTCTCCCCCCATAGGCTGTGTGGCATCCACCTCTCCCCCATAGGCTGTGTGGCATCCCCCTCTCCCCCATAGGCTATGTGGAATCCCCCTCTCCCCCCATAGGCTGTGTGGCATCCCCCCCTCTACCCCATTAGTATAGGCTGTGTGGCATCCCCCTCTCCCCCCATAGGCTGTGTGGCACCCCCCCTCTACCCCATTAGTATAGGCTGTGTGGCATCCCCCTCTCCCCCTATAGGCTGTGTGGCATCCCCCCCTCTACCCCATTAGTATAGGCTGTGTGGCATCCCCCTCTCCCCCCATAGGCTGCCTGGCATCCCCCTCTCCCCCCATAGGCTGTGTGGCATCCCCCTCTCCCCCATAGGCTGTGTGGCATCCCCCTCTCGCCCCATAGGCTGTGTGGCATTCCCCCTCCCCCCATTAGTATAGGCTGCCTGGCATCCCCCTCTCCCCCCATAGGCTGTGTGGCATCCCCCTCTCCCCCCATAGGCTGTGTGGCATCCCCCTCTCCCCCCATAGGCTGTGTGGCATCCCCCTCTCCCCCCATAGGCCTCAGCGTCGGCACAGGCTACGCCCACCCCATTCACGGAGCTGGCCATAAGAAGCAGCGGCGGGAGCTCTGTCCCGGCCCCGCCGCTGCGATCGCTGTCTATTACAGGCAGCGATGACAGCGGCGGGGCCAGAGACAGCGCTCCCGCCGCTCCTCTGCCTGCTGCTTCTTCCTGGGCACATGCGAGCACCCAGGTCAGGGCAGCGGGTGGGCGTGGCCTGCACCGACTTGGTGCAGGCCGCGCCCACCCGCTGCCCTGACCTGGGTGCTCGCATGTTCCCCAGGCGGAAGAAGCAGCAGGCGGAGGAGCGGCGGGAGCGCTGTCTCTGGCCCCGCCGCTGTCATCGCTGCCTGTAATAGACAGCGATCGCAGCGGCGGGGCCGGGACAGAGCTCCCGCAGTGTGACAGGCAACGCGGGAGCGCCGGGAACGGGTGAGTTTTTTTTTTTATTATTTTTTTTTTTACATTCGCCCGATAAGGCGCACGGGCATTTTTCCCCAACTTTTGGGGAAAAATAAGTGCGTCTTATAGGGCGAAAAATACGGGAATTTTGTTTATAAATGCTTTATGTCTGTACAGAACACACACATTGGCATTGTCATGATTTTCTTCCTTGATCATGATTTTTTGGGAAAAGAAATCTCCGAGCATCACACGTGATCAGTGTAAGGTCACCCCTAAATTATACAAGGGCAGATACTTCCTGAGCAGGTTTATGTCTCTCCTGTGCATTTTGTAATCTACGTCCTTTCTATTTTTATAGCCTTGACATTTTAAAACAGCTCCAAAGGTTAAATAACCATATTTGGAGTTCTTTGGTGATAGCATGTATGGCCATGCCCCAGATATTTATTACATGGAACACTGACCTTCAGATGCTGTGCTCTATTTCATACAAACCTATTGTCCTCAGGAGAGGATCTAGAGAAATTTCTAGGGGGTATTGTGCAAACTTGATATCCTACAGAGTATTCTTTAACTGTTAGCAAGTCAGAGATTTCTTTATTTTAATTAAATTGCTGACATTTTGACACAATAATAAAAAAAAGCTTTAAGAGGTCTTTTAAATAACATGCACCCCCCTGTCAGACTGCTGTGATCCTGGAAAAAGTAACAGGTCAAAATAAATATAGTGCTTGTGAAATGTGAAGAATAGACTATGGTGGATGACAGCGATGAAATATATGGTTGCACCTAAATGAATCCAATATGAATTTGTACAACCTACTGAAATGATTGATGCTGGGAAATAGCTGTTTTGCTAAATGTAATACATCATAGCATTTCACAACTAAAGGGATCTAAAATGATTTCATTTTTGTTTTTGTAAATGATGTCCTTTCATAGTTTGACTTTATCAGGCATACTAAGAAATTGCAATTGAGGTTTTTAATGTTACACAGTAATATTGATTCTTGTATCAGTCACTGCGCCTATTATTGCCAAATGCAAAATCTTTTAACAATAGTTAATGAGGAACATCGGACCTAAAATAAAAAGGGGGTGACCCACCCCATCAGTCCCTACTTACCTTTTGGATGTCGCCAGTGCCTGCGATGACATCTGGCTGCTTCAGGGCCCGACATTCACCCCGCCATCCGCTTAGCCATCCCTAACTGACAAGCATGGCCTTAGCCGTGCTCGTCAATGTCCCAGGGCAATCTTGCAGCTCTGCAAAGTCTCGCAGGATTTTGGCCGGCTTCATTGCATGCCATTCACGGGCACTGCGCAGGCGCGAGATCGACAGCCGCACGCAGTGTCTGATGGGATGCCAGATGGCACCGCCCATGGGGAGTTAACCCAGGATCCGAGGGACACTGAAGATGGATACCCTGGCGAGGTGAGTAGCAACTGCCCAAAGGTAAAACCGCAGCGTGAGGGACGGCGATTGGTGAGAGGTTTTAACCGCCCCCAATGTTCCTCTTTAATTCTGGAAACACCCAACACACCTATGTCCTTAGTTTCTATATAAGCAAGGCGCTAAAAGGTAACTGAAAGTTGAATTCCACGGAGTGGATAAAGCCTTAGTTGTACCTTTTTTTTATTTTACTATATAAAATGAGTCCTAGGGTTGGCCCAAGTTAGCCTCCACAAAGTTAACAAAGTTCCTAGATTCTGCGGAAATCAACCTGGCAAAATTCGAAAATTATGTGAAATTAATCAGTGTTGAAAGGATTACAATGTTTTTTTCTGCAATTGCCTCCTTATGTATCTTCGCTTTGGCCATCCTGCTAAATTACTTTTCGAGCATCCAAACCACTGCAGGCATCAGCTAAAGTAATGTTTATTAGAGATGTAGCAAAACTGGTTTTCATGAGAGGACAGCAAGAAACCACTGCCAACAGAATCATAATTATAAGTTAATTCCACCAATGAAATATATGTGTTCATGTAAGGAATGTTGCTTGGCAGTCAAAAACACAGAGACTTTAACATTACAAACAGTAGCGACAAATAATAAAAATAAATGTGTTAGGTAAATATATTTAGTTTAGGCAATAGTTATAGCACAATTTATTTTAGCTCCCTGATAAGGTACATGACATTGCAATAACATTGTCTTAATTTCTTGCAACAGCCACTAGAAAACTTCTTGTTTCATTCCATTATGGCCAGAATATAAAAGTTATTTTATATCTCTGTCCTAAGGGCTGTAGCACAAGGAATGGATGGCCAGGATGTTAAAACATATTGTGGTGGCAGTGTAATGATGATTTTCCATTGTTGCAGGTTCTATGTATTTTGTACTGTTCAAGTCATTTGTTCAAAGCTAAAGCTGGTATAACTGCTTTATGCAGCAGAACAATTTGCCAAATATATATTAAAACCCTCATGAGAAGTTTTATTTTTAATCAACTTTTATTAACAGTAGAAGTACACAGGATTTTGTAAAATACAGTCACAAACATGTCCAATAGATGAAAGTACAAAACTATGGTATAGTTTCAGACATCTACTGAGATTATTATCCTCAGAATCTAAGCGGTGAGGGCAAAATCATGAAGGATACGTTATAACATGCCTGCTTGACCCTATCATGCTTACTGAGATTGGTAATATTTCGAAGTAAAATCCTCCTCAATTCTCATCTTACCTCATCCAGCATTGCTCCCTCCCTCCCCACCCCTCAGTCTAGACCACAAATCTTAAGCTGAGGTGTATCAGCTTGACACCCCCTCCAATTGTTTTAAGCTTTAATGGCACTTTCAAAGCTGCCATTTAAAACCCTTCCCACCTCCCTCCTTAAGCCCATGTTCATTTATGTGAACATGCCTTCGTTAGCATAACATTAGCATAAGGGCATCCTTCCAGACCACCCATTATGCTGGTGCAAAGCCTACAGTGCTTGCATCAGAGAGCCCAGCCACTCACCATAGCAAGAAGAAAAAATGGAGGTGTGTTCTTTTATATCTGTGACATTAAAGCTTTGATTTGGAAACCAAAAACAGTTGAGGACAATGCTAGGTGTAGTCCTATACAATGGACTAACTTTTGGCTATATCTGGCCAACCCCTTTAAATTGATCCTATTCCCAGAAAGAAAAGTTTATTTTATCACCAGTGATTAGCAAACCCGTGGAAGTTTGTTTTCGAAAAGTTCAGCTGTTCTTGATACTAAAGTTTGCTTTGGGTCCCCCGAACTCGACCTGAACCTGAACTCCATTGAAGTCAATAGGGACCTGAACTTGGAAAATGGCCATAAAAAATGGGTAGCAAGGGTTAGAGAGCTGCAAATCGAGGGGAACACCAGGGTCATTGCCCTGCACAAAATGGGGTAGGAAAGTACTGAAAATAATAACAGATACAAAATTAAAATATTCTTTTTTTAGGGTGTTGGAGGCCAAATCAGGGAAGGGGGCAATTGCTCTGCACAAAATGGGGTAGGGAAAGTACTCAAACTAATAACAGGTGTTCCACATTGTGGCCATGCTGGCCTGCCCTGGGAGGTGCCATTGCTGCGTTGCTGACTTGCTCCTCCTTCTCCTCAGCCTCATGCTGACACTGAGCCCTCAAATTCAGCTGCAGACTCTGCCAATAGTGCGTCCACCAGACTGCATTTGTACTGATTGAAGGGGGGTGAGGAGGAGGGCTCAGCACTCTCTGCAGAAGAGGAGTGGGTGGAAGACAATCCCTGGTACTGGTACTACTATGTGCCATATAATCTATGACTGCCTCAACTTGTTCTGGCCTCACCATTCTGGCCGCAGTAGTGGGGCCTAAAAAAATGCTGCAAACCCTGGCTCCTGCTTGCACTAGAGAAACACGTTCTCTCCCTGGGGCACCAGCTCCATCACCACAAGCCCTAGCAGCAGCAGCCGTGTGCTGAAACTGAGTACAGACGTCTTGCTAAAGTACGTGCTCGGGTTCCGGGGCCTGAGCTTGCTAAGCTTGGTACAAACATGAACCCCAAAATAGTCAGTGTTTCTTTTTTTTACTAAATTCATGTATTGTATTGCTTGTGCACACACAAGTAAAGTAGCAATGTCTGCACAAACTTTTAAACTTAGTAATGTTAGGGACGGGGTACAAATTGGATGGCCTTGACGCGGCTACCTCGCTTTTACATTCATTGCAATCTATGTTAACTAACAGTCCATGTTCTTAACAAGTGTTAGCTAGGGGCCTTATTTATCACGGGCTAGCGCCAGGTAGTGTCTGATGAGCGCCAGGTACCGCCAGCTATCGGCGGCTACCGACTCAAGTACGCCCGGCGGCGGTCACAATGACGCATTTATCAAGCTAAATGAGGCTAGCGCCGGCGAGAGCGTCAGCTAGCGCGGGATTCATCATGAAGGCGCCTGGAACGAACAGCGCCGCTGCAAATTCCTTCACTGCGCCAGGTATGACCTGTCGCTCTCTGGCATTGTCCAATGCATTTCAATGGAGCAATGTTTAATTAATCATAATTAATTGGTAATAATTTTTTTTTTTTTAATGTCAAAAATTCTGAGACCACTTCTGCAATGTTCGGTTTTTTTTTAAAGTAAAAAAAATAAAAAATAAAAATTTGTGCAGAATTGATCTTACAGGTCTGATATTAATGTATTCATATTACAAAATGATTCAAAAAACATGTATAATGTTACAATCAAAAAATATGGTTGTTTAGGGGTTAAAAACTAGTTAACACACATCGCCGCCAGCGCACTGGGGTTTAAACAAGGAATGGACAGCGCCAGCAAATTCGGAGCGTGATTTTTAAATGAATATGAAGCAAGCCGTTCGCTCTGGCCATTCGTTGTCAGGCGCTCACATACAACGCTGAACCTGTGAAACAGCGACCCCCCAGCCCGTATTCAACATTACCGCACACCGACTGAGTCGCTGTCATCAAGCAAACGCCGGCCAAGCACAGCGAATACTGGCTGGCGCTGTAAAAATCACGCTACAGTCGCTCATCTGTCGCTACCTGGTGCTATTAATGAATCGGCCTCCCCGTTTTTCAATCGTATGAGGGTGCAGAGGGTTAACTTTCTTTTTTGCTTAGTGTGTGGTCACACCCCTCTAGCACCTCTTGACTGCTATATATTGACTGGATGAGTGAGCACATCCTATCTTTCTTTTTTTACTAAAGCCTTCACCCAATTTTCATAAAAACTTGAACCGCATTGGGGAGGGGGCCATTGTGACATTGACTGCTATTTTAAAAAAGACTTACAAGTGACTCACTGCTGAACTTCATGATAAATGACAATATCATGATATGTGGATCCCCTGGTTCCTATTTAAAGTGGACCAACACCCAGGATTTTCATTATCCTGGGTTTTGGTCCACTTCCGTGGGGCACCCCAATCGGGGGTGCCCTGCTGCATGAAACCCCCCAGAACGCCTGATAAAACTCACCTCACCCCGCTCCTACGGCGCATGCGCGGCCGCTCGTCCACTCAGCGCGCCTGGAGCTGCTGTGGTATGCGCGTCCAAGCAGCGTCCAACCACAGCGGCTCCGAGCACACTGGCGGCCGCATCTCGCGCCGGCCATTCACAAATGATAGAGAAAAGCGCGAAGTGGGGCCGCGGCCCACGCATGTGCCGTTGGACCGGGAGTAAGATAAGGTTAGAGGGCGTCCTAGGGGGTTTCACACAGCGGGGCATCCCGATTTTGGATGCAGGGAGGGATCGGAGTGGCCTGGGGATCTTATAGATTCCGGGGCCGATCTAGGAGGGTGTTGGTCCACTTTAAAGAAGCAGATGATTATAAAAACTTGGTGGGACACTGAGACCCTATGAGGGGTATCAGTGGATGGCTCATCCATCTTTCCCACCTATTCCCCACAGCCCCCTCCTACCCTCCCCGTTTCCTTTCCCCCGGTTTCCCGCCTCCCATACCTTAGCGTTCTTTCTTTGATTTCTCCCTTCATTCTTCATTCATTCACCACTGTAACCCAGAGCTGATATAAAGACTGGCGCTTGAAACCCATGGATTGCTTGCTGTTCCTTTATCAGAGCCACTACTTATACCACTTGCCCCTTTCTTGTTTACTTTCTTTTTTGTCCTCTTCTCCTTTTTTTTACAGTTCTTTACTTCCTTTTCTCTCTCTTTGCTTTTTTCTATCTTCTGTTTATTAGAATTATTTCCGCCTCAGTCTAATGGTCAGATGTTATATTAGATGTTCAATTGATGTATGAGGTGATGCTATATACTATGCAATCTTGATTATTCTTGTTATACCATATAACTCTTGTGAAAAGTGAAAAAAATAAAAAGTAATTCTTAGCTTTAACTATTAGGAAAATATATTCTATATAAATACATTAAATAAACTTCCAGTGTGTTGTAAATCTTATAAGTGGAAGTATTAAAGCCTATATTATAGCATTTACCAGTGCAGAAAGTTTAAACTGTTGAATGTTAATATTTAAATCTCCCAAATGAAGCAGAGTGTACTGCTGACCTGAGTAAGTAAAATGAAACTGACATAAGGTCGTACTAATAGGTTTTGGTGTTTGCAGCTATACTGTTTCATTTACTATGAAAGAGATTCACTACTCCGTAGTGAACGATTAGAAGGAATTTGGCGGAGATCCCACCATTGTCGGAATTCATTCCTACATATGCCTTCCTGATTGCATAAAGTATTTATTTGCTTTCCAAAGTCATAAATTATCCCATTATTTCCTTTATATGATTACCAGAATAGCAAGACTGTGCAGCTTACTTCTTAACATTTTCATGTCCTTTGCAGTATAAATCCAGCTCCTCTAGAAGAAATTTTGAAAGGAATCAAGAGAATTAGCTATGGTCTGAACTGTATATTTTATAAAAGATACATTTTGTGCTAATTGTTTTGACCTTTAAATTAAAACCAGCCGTTGAGAGCCAAAGCATGACCTGGCAAAAGTTACGCTTTCATAAAAGAATCATGAAAGCTGACAATGCTTAACCCTTTAACTGCCAGACCTGTAAAATTTACGTGGCTGCCTCTCCTAACGTTAAATGCCAGCCAGGTAAATTTTATGTACCTGGCTTACTCCCCCTGCTAGTGGCCAAAAAAAACCCTGACCCCCTCAATCAATCCGACGGGGTCTCCTCTTCACAAGGGGGGTCTCCTCTGACTATAGCTGTAAAAAAATAAATAAAAATGACATTTACTCACCTGTGTGCACAATCTGTCCCGCCAGGTCTCCTCTTCACTGCGCCCCCACCCCCCCGCGCTTCTGCAGCCTCTGACAATAGCTGTAGAAAAAAGAAATACTTTACTGGTTGGCTTCTACTCCCCCCCCCCCGGCTTTCCGGTCTTCAGACTGATAGGCCCTCTTCCATCGCTTCTGCCTCCTCCGTTTTGACCACTAGCCCTGCCCCTTTGAGGGCGGGCAGATGACATCATGATGCTGACGTCATCTCTCTCCCGGCCTGAGATCTTGAGATGTGGTGATCGCTGGAGAGAGGGGTGGAGGGGCAAGGGATCCTCTGACCCCCTTCCACCCAACCCCACCCCAGGCATCACCGCATCTGTCTTTGAAATCGCCGAGGGACACAGGAGCTGACAATTGGAGGTAAACAATTTTTTTTTTTTTAATAAATAAGGAGGTGGACCCCACCATTTTTTTATGTAGCCCTTTATAGTGTAGATTGTAGTCGTAGTTTACTTGTAAATGTACAAATGGGGCTTTCACATGCAATATTGTTTTATTGAATAAAATACATTTTTCAGTTAAAATCGACAAGGCAAATTTAAAAAAAACATCATTTTTATTTATTTTCTGAAACATAATGAAAAAAAAACCTGTCAACAGAAGGTGACAACATCTTAAGTAGGCTGGCAGTTAAAAGGGTTAAAAGTACCTATGCATGTTGGGTATTGTTCTGTGCTGGAAAGAGCATGCTCTGCTGTGGTCAGAGACAGCTGCAAGACCACTACGGCTTGTCATGCTTGCTCACCTGTGGCGTAACTTAATGTGACAGGCGAACCTTAGTCCAAACCTTAAATGGGGCACATTCATGGCTCATACAGTAACATTTTTAGGTATTTTAACTCAAAAGGATGCATCTAGAGAACTAATGACAGCAGAGACAGCTGGTGCTTCCTTTGTCTAAATGATGCCAAGTGAGCAAAAATATAATAAATTGGGTGGAGGAGCAACAATGATGGGGCTCCCTGACCTTCTGGGCCCTGGTGTGATCACACCCCCTGCACCCCTTCAAGTTACACCCCTGTTGCTCACACTTAGAGTGGCTAGAGACAGAGTGAATGTTGAACCACTTTTTGTGTGCTCCTGGAAAATATAAAGTGAATCGAAACCCCCCTGAACGGCCCTAGAATCTAATTTGTGTTCTTGGCAAAATGGGTCTTGAACCACTTTAAAGGAGAGTCAATTTTACGGCTTCTACCCTGCGGTGGAAATGGAGAAAAGGCACATGGGACAAGCAACAGCTTAGCTTGCCTCATCAATATTGTCTTTGGGTTTACAGTCCCTTTAAGATCCACTGCTTGACTTGTTCCTTTATATTCCCTGTTATACTTCTGTGTGTGTGTGTATGTGTAAAACTTCCAAAACAAATTTATTGTGATCTTTTTTACTTGGCAAATAAAGCTATCCTGTATGCTATTCCTAATCCTGTATTAATATATATGTATTCTTTAGATACATTTTTTTCAATTCTTAATACTCACGACTTCATAGTAGTGATAAGAACTGATAAGAACTGATAACTTCTTGGCAGCATCCCATAATTTCCAACTTCTGATCTGTGCACAGCAAGCTTCTCAATGGTATGCAGTAAATGTTAGCTTCTGGAAATATGGCAACTCTTACTGTCAGTGTACTTCAGTTCAATACACAGCAATAGCTAGTTTCTGCACAGTATACATTGAAGGCTATCTTCTGGGTACTTGTAATTCTTCAGACAAAGAGTTTTTACTTTAACTCCAACCTAACTCCTAAACTTTATATAATCCTGCAGCTTTATAAGTGATACCTGACTTTACTTCTCACTACTCCCCAAATAGCCCCCTCCCCTTCAAATGTTTTTCTCCTCCTCATTTGCCAGTTATTTACTATGCACTAATAATTAAGTCACTTTAACTCAGGTTAAGATTAAAAAGTAATTAAAGTATAGCCGGGGCAACCATGCACATCCTGTTATCATCCTGCCTAACTTTTTCCCAAGTATTAATTTGAATCTGTCACATACCTGGTTGGGGACCCCGCAGAGGTAGATGTAGACAGCTACCAGCAGTAACGCCCTCAGAGGGCGGATATGGGGAAACTCAGCCGGGAGGAGGGCCGGAGTTTCAAGTGTGATGATTGTGCAGAATCGCCAATGGCCAGTGAGCCCATGGAAAAAGGTAAGTTCAGGTTTTGGAGGGGAGTGGCATAAGAGAGCCAAAGCGTCCATAGCCAAGAAGAGCTGTCATCCAGAGCTTGAGTGCAGAGAGCCAAAATAGGTAGTCATTCAAGTTGGGGGTTTAGAGCCAGTGCGAGGTCGGTATCCAAATTCAGAAAGTCAGAGCCAGAGTGGAGTCAATATCAATATCTTTCATAAAGGCCTCTTGGTGCCAGGAAGTGCTCACCACACATGCGCAGAAGCATGGAAACTCACGTACGCGCACTCCATGCATAGAATTGTGCATGCGCAGAAACCTGCACACACAAGCTGGGTCCAGGGGCCTTCTGGGCATATGCAGACCAGCACGCTGGTCACTTTCATCACTGCGCATGCCCTCACCTGCGCACCGCCGAAAAGAAACACCCAACGGTCACTTCGTGTGAATGAGCACATGCACACCAGTGCCTGTAAGTAAGACCAGATCTCCTACTGTACAGAATTATAGTTTGTCAAGGGTTTTGCTAGCATATTATTATATTGTTTTGAATTGCTATTTTATGGGGCAGATCATGGGAAGGGTTGATAAGGTACACTCATAAAGCAATACTAGTAAAGCTTTAGTATTGTTGTGGCAGATATTTTTGCATTTGTGCCATGATGAACTCAAACTCTACCACTTGTGATCCCTACCTTTTGTCTCCACCCCCATCCTTTAGACTGTAAACTCACAACACCTATCTCTGTCTCTATGCTCACAACACCTGGTTTGAACCTCGTGGCATCTCCTTTTGTATTGTTCGATGTACTATATGTTTTACCTTGTCTATAATCATACCTTGTAAAGCACTATGGAGGATGATGGTGCTTTATAAATAAACATTAATAATAAAAATAATAATAATGATGCCAAGCATTACAGGAGCAGAACAAGATCTGGGGTGTCTTGACTAGGTACATTAGGATTGGGTATAGCGGAAGGTGTTGGGGAAGACTTGGAAGGCAGAGGGTGAAAGAGATAGTAGAAGTAGAATGAGTGAATTCCAGAATAGGCTCTGGGTGATCCCTCCATGGCCCCTGTCACCTGTCACCATCCTCTGCTCAGCCTTAAAAGTTCAATACCTCTTGAACAATCTTTGAACAATATTGCACTTCATTGCAAGTATCACCCCTTTTACTATGAAATATAAATAGAGAATAATAAAAACCTCTAAAGAAATACTAGTTCCCCCATTTTGGTCATTGTAGTGAGTTTTTAGTATGACAAAAAATTATGCAATTTTGCTCTAGTTGGCCAACAAAACTTAGGTTAGCAGAAAAAAGAAGGCTGAACATTTAATAGTCTCCAAGAGACTTCCAAAATCATAAAGAAAACTCTTTAACGAATCTTTAGCCAGCTCTTTGTTTTAAGCCTCAATAACAGAAGGCCAAGTGTGTCATTTTTAAATCTCCATATGGAATATAAGGTGTCAAATCTTGGCATTTATGTACCTTTAAATCTCCTTTGTTCTTATAAGTCTACATTTACAGGTTTCACACTTTATATTTTTTCTTCTTGCTTTGTTCCTACTTAATAATTACGAATATCATTTTTAACTGCAAAAGTCATGCTATTTATTTTGTGAAGCGCCCTTTTGGGTATGAACTAAAACTTCTCTGAGTGAACTTAGGCTCCATCCTATGGAGTCCTACGAGCAACAGTGGTTCTGTTTCAGGGCCAGCAGCACCAGCCTCACCTGACCTCAGTGCATGACTCTGCTTCCAGTCACAGAGGAGGCTCTCTTATTGATTGGCAGCATGGAGCATCCACCACGGATATGTACACTTTTCATTGATGCTAGTAAGTGTGCTGGGCCATTCCAGAGCATGCTCTCAACTTTGTGGCTGAAAGTGCTGTAACCAGACCAGCCTGCAGCTGTGTACAAGCATTAACAATGTACACAAAACAAATTATTCCAGTTAGATTGTATGTATGTCTACATATAGTAAATGCACCAAAAGAGAATTCTCTAACACTCAACTTCTACACTCCACGCTACAATCTGAGAACTCAGATGTAACATTAAAAAAATGACTGATACAAAGTGATCAGTATGATGTATCTGTCCCTGTTATGCATAACATATAGCACTGCAATTGTGTAGAGTCTTCTGGCACTAAGCACATGCTACCTGTTATCTGCCATACTTTAGTTTCTAGGTCTAAATTCCGATAATGAGAAAAATGAATGTTGCTTATTACACTTATAGAAAGGCTTCTCATTGCTGACAAAAAGCATGATGGTGTGAAACTGCAGAGAAGCCCCTCCCACTTAAACCTATGACTTAGGAATTAGGGGAGAGCAGCTGTTAAAGCTTCAAGTCATAAGGGGCTTAACCTACTTTGCATGTTGAGAGGTAAATAGCCGCTGGGTAGATTTATTTCAGAGGTATGGCCTAGTTAATGGGCTTCATGGTTTTGGAATATTCTAATCATACAGCTACTGATTTGGTTGTGCTTCTACCTTTCCCTTTGACATCTGAAGGGGCTTCCATAATTAATATACAATGCATTTATATGTACAGCATAATATGTATGCATGTTGAATTTAGCACACTACGTTCATTTTAACCTTTCAGGTGTTTTATTTTATATTGTATTGTTCTTTAATAGCTACATGTCTTATGTGCAGCTCCTAACCTCATGCATGACTGAGAAGTGAGTATGGTAGCGATGTGACTTTCATGTCCCTGTACCCTGAGTATACAGTACCTGTGGCCATATACTGTGGTCAGCGGTAAGGAAAAAAGACAGGGCTGGTTTAAATCCCTGTCTGAGAAAAAATAAAAAACAATAGATACTCACAGTAATCCCGCGCATCTGCCTCGCCCTATACTGGCAGCTTGAAACTTACTTTAGCGATCTCGTCCCCACATCTAAACCACAGAGTAAGGTTGTGAGTGTGGGTGGCACATCCTGAAACTCTCAGACGTAGTACGTTTAAAACATCTGATATAGGACAGATCAACTGCAAGGGACCATCCATACAGTACGTATCTATGCTTTTATATTCCCCCCCCCCCCGCCCTTTAAGATTTATGTGGGCTTGGGTTAAAAGATCCTCAGTAGGCCTCTGTTTTTTTAAAACAGCAAGTATAGGAGATACTGTGCTTGATTAATGTCCATTTCTGGGTTAAACTAGTACTTATCTGACCTCCCACCCCTCCGGAATCCAGCACACTTTAGCAGTTCAATATTTGCAGCTTCGGTTCTGCACTCCCTGATCAGTGCATTTGTGCCACTGGAGTTGATTGGCAACAGGGGAGGCATCACTTCGGTGCCCACCACCTATATTCTATTATTTGTGAACATTTAAAGAGACCTCTTTACAACTAACTGCCATCTTCCCCCTCGCTGGGCACTGCTTACCTTTTGGATGTCGCCATAATTAGAAGGTGGCAACATCCTGCTTTTTCAGGACTGTTTCTCTGCCCCTCACCTGCTTAGCCATCTGAAATAAACAGCTGTGTCTTTAGCTGCAGTCGTCCAGAAGCAGGTTTGTAAGAACACAGCGCTTCAACTCTCTGGATTCCATAGCAGCACGTTTTATCTGCACTTCTTCTGTTTAAGCTTGAGAGCAGTGCCTGATGGGAGAAAAATGGCGTCGACCAACTGAGGACACCCGGAATCCAAGGGACAGGGAATATAATAAATGCATATGCCAGACAGGAGCACACTAAAAAAGACTCAATCCCCTGGACCCTGTGTGATTGCTCCTGTCTGGCCTTTCTTGCTGTAAAAAGATTAGCGAACATACATCTGTATGTCATAACATTTTGGTATTAATAGGCCAGGCTGCATTTAGCTGCAATTGATTTGAACCTCCAACCTATCTTTGCACTTGACTTTAATGGGATTGACCAGTCAAATCATTTGCCTGGCAGCTTTCCTGATGCAGTGTCCGTCCCCTTGCTCTGGTCACTGAAAGTTTTAGAATTTTTCTTCTGAATCCTTACCACCAATTCAATCCTAAGGCTTGTGTCATGTTGACACTCCTTCGATTAGCCCTCGACACTCCCTTGTGTCATGTTGACACTCCTTCGATTAGCCCTCGACGCTCCCTTGTGTCATGTTGACACTCCTTCGATTAGCCCTTGACACTCCCTTGTGTCATGTTGACACTCATTCAATTAGCCCTCGACACTCCCCTGTGTCATGTTGACACTCCTTCGATTAGCCCTCGACGCTCCCTTGTGTCATGTTGACACTCCTTCGATTAGCCCTTGACACTCCCTTGTGTCATGTTGACACTCATTCAATTAGCCCTCGACACTCCCCTGTGTCATGTTGACACTCCTTCGATTAGCCCCCGACACTCCCTTGTGTCATGTTGACACTCCTTCGATTAGCCCCCGACACTCCCTTGTGTCATGTTGACACTCCTTCTATTAGCCCCCGACACTCCCTTGTGTCATGTTGACACTCCTTCGATTAGCCCCCGACACTCCCTTGTGTCATGTTGACACTCCTTCGATTAGCCCCCGACACTCCCTTGTGTCATGTTGACACTCCTTCTATTAGCCCCCGACACTCCCTTGTGTCATGTTGACACTCCTTCGATTAGCCCCCGACACTCCCTTGTGTCATGTTGACACTCCTTCGATTAGCCCCCGACACTCCCTTGTGTCATGTTGACACTCCTTCGATTAGCCCCCGACACTCCCTTGTGTCATGTTGACACTCCTTCGATTAGCCCCCGACACTCCCTTGTGTCATGTTGACGCTCCTTCTATTAGCCCCCGACACTCCCTTGTGTCATGTTGACGCTCCTTCTATTAGCCCTCTACACTCCCTTGTGTCATGTTGACACTCCCTCGATTATCAATATCAATCCCAGTTCACTCCAATGTAATGCACACAGTGTGCTTGCATCAATCAGCCCTGTCACTCCCATCACAGGACAGAGGTCAGAACAGCAAGAGGTCAAATTTAATTTCTAATTACTCTGGCAATTTAGCCTTGTTTTTAAAAAGAAAAAAAAATAAAATAAAACATTAAACATTCCCATGTGTAGCCCCAAACAATTGGAATAGTGTACTTTAACCCTTTAACCGCCAGCCACGTAAAATTTACGTGGCTGCCTCCCCTGCAGTTAACCGCCAGCCACGTAAATTTTACGTGCCTGACTTTCCCCACTAATAGAATTAAACGTTTTTAAAAAAATCACTTACCTGACCCCTTGTTTGATCCACCCGGATCTCCTCTTCAGCCAGAGGGGCTCCAATCGCCCATTGGGGCTCCTCCGGCTGCAGGGGAGTGCCCAAAATAGGGTGCCCCCCCCCGTTTCAGCAGCCGCCGGGATTTGCCTGCACAAAAAATAAAAATAAAAAAATGACAGTTACTCACCTCCGGCTCCTGCCGCCTCTCCTCTTCATGGGGGGGGGGGCTACGATCACCCTCCCCCGCTCTTCCGTCTTCTGGAGGGGGCATAACAGCCATCCTCCCTCCGCAGCTTCCGATGGCGGCCGCCATCCGATGACGTCACCGCCGGGTGTCATCGGGGCACCTGGCAGTTCAGCTGTCAGATGCCGGTGACGGCTGGACAGAGGAGGAGGGAGGTAGGCGATCCTCCGATTGCCTGCCTCCCCCCTCCTCTGCCCAGCCGTCACTGAGATCAGATCGCTGCGGGACACAGGAGATGAGGATCGGAGGTGAGTAAAGTAAAAATTTTTTTTTTTTTTTAATAAAGTCATTTGAAAAATTTGAAAAACTTTTAACCCTTTGTGAACTGGTAAGGGGTGACCCCTATACCAGTTCACAGGGCTCGGGGTGTGGCAAGTCACCTGCGGCTAGCGGGTGACTTGCCATTAACCCCTGAGCCCCCCAAATTACCTGCCTCCCCAAAGCCCAGGGGGGGGCAGAAGAGCCGTGGCCCTAGGCTATGATGGTTTGTAGCCGGCAGGGCCAGGGGCCACTAAAGCTGGCCCCTGCGCCCTGTTCTACAAGCCCCCATAGCTGGTCACAGGCTGGTTACGCTGGGTAGGGGGGACCTCACGCCATTTTTTTTTTAAGGGTTTTAACCCTTTGCATATAGTTTTTTTTAGGAAAATGTGGTTTTGATTCTGCTTTTTTATTCATTTTTAAGGAAACCCTGTGCAACCAGAGAATACATTGAGGGATTACTTCCCACGTCAACAAGCCTGGTACGTCTAAAATGCCTGAGGTGTGTACTTCTTACTTCTAGGGAATATATAGTTTGTTGGGGGTATTTCAAATGTAAAGGGTTGTTTTTCTGGAAAAACTGCAAGGTGCGCATAGCGCATAGCATAGTTGTATTTTATCTGAAAATCCCCTAAAGCGTTGTTTCAGTTTGGGGGAGTCTTCTGGGAAGGAAAGGGTGTCTACCTATACATATGTAGTACTGCTGTGACCGGGAGAAAAGAAACTTACATTTTTTATTTCAAAAAAACACTACAAATTGTAAAAAAATGTTTTTTTTAAATCTTTTTGTACAATTTTCACCCAAAAATATTGAGAATACACTTAGAAAATGAAAAACAAGACATTTCATGTTAAAGCCCAGGCTCTGCTGAAAAAAACAATATATCACTTTCCTGGGAAATCCCTGGAAATCCCTTCAAAAATCACAGTTGAACATGGGGAGCGCAAAATAGTGCAAAATGGTCTGGCAACAAAGGGTGACAAAATCTCAAGGTAGGCTGGCGGTTAAAGGGTTAAGAGTGCGTGGATAATGACTTTAACTCTCCTCAGGGTTGAAGCAAAACAAAGCCCAGGACATCCCAAATTGGCATGCCCTGCTTTGTGACCCCCCCCCCGCTGAAAACAAATTAAAACTCACCTCTCCTTTCTCCAATGGCACATGTGCAGCAGGCTCTCGTCCAATAAGACTCTCTTTGCTTTACTTACAGTATCTGACTATCTGATTCTTTGTATACTGCGATGTTAACTGACAGCTTATACGTGAAAGCTGTTTCATATATTTAGTATATTGATGTTCATTATCCCAGTAATTCCCCTCTGAGAGATCAGACTAACCAAAATGAACTGTGTGGGAGGTGGGATGCTTATATATTGATTTGACCTGACTTGAAAGGCCTCAAGTCTATTTATGCTGCATTTGGCTTTAGATGATCTTCCACACCTGTGCCATTTTTGCTAACACGTTAATTTATGTATCATACCTTTATATTTCCATTATTTTCCTTTTTCCGTCACCATTTTCAAATGATACATTACCTCAAACAATCAAGTTTTACTTTATTTGATGGATTCATCAGTCTCTGTACGCTGGTGACATCAGTGGGTTTATTTACTTTTTATCTTATGGCCTCATGCTTGGCATATGATATTTGATGTGTGTTATTTAGTTGCTGCTAGCCTTTATCTGCCTTGTGTGTCTTCCAGGAACCCACTTTAATTAAATTTTCCAGGGCGTTTCAGTGGTGACCTAAAGGCACACAGGGACCTCATGTTCAGAAACACAGCTGGCCCTTGGCCAAATCAGTCTTGTATTGCTTCATACGGAGAAATTAGTTTCTGCATCATTTAAACAGGAATGCAGATGCAGTAGGCTTGCCCATGGACAGTCCGAATCACATCTGTACAAATGAATTGCTGCTATTCACTAATTATCAGGGTAGTATTCTCTAACTATGAAACAATATAAAATAATAAATACTGTTTACTTAAATGCAAATAAATATATTTGCATTAACCCCTTGACTGTCTGTCACATAAAATTTTAAAAAGCGCTCCTGAAAATGTCTTGTTTTTTATTGCAAATCTGGAATCTATGTCTCATATGAATACAGTTAGCCCAGGATTTTTAAATTGTTGTCCCTCTTTGTGTTCCAGCCGCCAGGCAAGCACATAAGTAAATGGGAGGGCAGGTAGGTGAACAAGTCGATGGTCAGATGGTTGGATGGTCAGGTAGGTAGGTGGACAGAAGGTAGGTATGTGGGCAGCAGGTAGGTATGCAGGTGGATAGACAGGTAGATGGATGGACATACAGGTAAGTGGCTGGGCGGTCAAGCAGGTAAGTAGGTGGCTAGGCAGGTAGGTGGCTGGGTAATTAGTCAGGTAGGTAGGTGGGCAGCAGGCAGGTAGAAGGGCTGATGGATGGGTGGGATGGCTGGAACAGTGAGTCAGCTAGGTGACAGGCAGATGTGAATAGGTGGGCATGCAGGCAGGCAGGTGAGCAAGCAGGTAGGTAAGATTAGGTGGGCAGGCAGGTAAGAGGGTGGGTGGGAATATTGGGCCTGGGCTTAGGGCTGGGCTCCAGATGTCTCCTAAGCTATGATGGCATCTTGGTGGGGCGAGCACCAGCATCTCAACGGGGTGGGTCAGGCATCTCAGCAGGCTACATTCCTCTCCACTGCAATCCATTGGTTTGTCCACCACCACAGTGCCAGGCACCGCTCCCTGGCTGGTCTTTTCTTATGCTCCCTGTACAGCACTGAGAAGACCGGCCAAGGAGCGGTGACTGGACCTGTGACTGTGGAGGAAACACAAGATTTCTGCAAACAAGCTGGGCACGTAATGGGCAGTTGGGGGGTTAAAAGAAAAGTCCACTTTCTATGGCAAAAAAAACAATTACAGAGAATTAAAAAAAAAATCTTTATACACCACCAGTGAGAAGATGCACCGTGCACTGTCCTTTGGAAATTAAGAGCCTTGTGCCACATATAACAGGCAAACTGTTGCACTGCGATACGCTGACAGTAAAAGTCAGTTTTACATATGCTAATGTTAGCAAATATTCAATGCCCATGTGGCGCACCCTGCCAAAGTCCTTTATGTATAAGGCCCTGTACACCAAGAAGAGGGTCCTCTACGCATACAATGCTGCTGCTGATCATGTGTAAGTATAAACCGGACCAACAGCCTGGCACATATCTAACATAACTAACCATGCACAGTAACAGGAAGCCCAGCAGCTCTTCCTGTTTGCAGATGGCCTGCAAATGCATGAGCCACCATTTTGTTTCTAAAATCTACTACAGCAGAAATTTGAACAAGGTAAATTAATTTATATATGCAGCAATTGCCCTGGGGAGAGATGCATATGAGCACTGTTTTTTGTGTTGTTAAGTCATGTTCGACTGTTGGCCATAGCAGCCATAGCAGCAGTGTTCTGTGTATAAAGGGACCGCTTCTCTATTCTTGTAGATCTTGATGTACAGTCCCCAATAGCAGCAGATTGGAGGTAGTGAAAACTGCTTCAATAAAACACAAATCTGCAAACAAAAATACTAGATCAGCTCACCACCATAAGGACATCATGTTCGTATTAAAAAAAATCACTTTCAAAAATGTCATTGAAATTGTACTTTCCCTTTGACTATGTATGTGTTAACCTGCTAAAAAAACAATAAAATGGAATTTGTGTAAATCATACCCAGCAACACACGGGCTAATAATATGTGAATAGCTTTAATCATGGCAATGATATCCTGCATAGCGGCATGCATTGTATTCATCTTTGTTGGTGAAGAGCCCATGTGTAATGTTTGAAAATGGATTAATCTTTTCAGATTTCTAAAAAACCTAGCAGTGGAAAATTTTGATTATATCTCCTTTTGCTTGCTCTGAGTAGCTTCCTGAATGTTCTATCGTGTATTCAACTTCATAGAGCTTTTTTACTATTGAAACATTTTGAATGATATAATGGGGATATTTTCAGAGGTATTATAGGTGACCCATAAAAGTCTATTTTGGTTTACACATAATGTAAGTGACACGTAACTTGTCATTCTGCGTGCTGTCAGGACTTTGAGTAGTGTCTGTCATGTGCGTGTGTTCACACCTCCAACTCCTACGCTTCTCGTCAACTGTCATTCCAGGGCAACTTTACAATTCTTGCTGTTTGCCCTGACATTTGGTCTTCTGACACTGCCACTATTTTAGAAAGCTGGACATGGAGTTTGTATTTTAGCTAACATGTTTTGTCTTTTTTATTTACCTGACTCCCTCACTTGAATACAATATTCTCTAGAATATGTTATGCACTGTTGCATTGTGGAATACACGTTATAGATTGACACTATTGCTTCTACATGGAACCTCAGGAGAAGAAGACCCGATCAGAATCGTTGTGTGTCACTGATTGGCTGAGCAGCCCATATGGGAACCAGGAAGAAGTTAGGTTTCAGGCTATCCCGGGGGCAGGGGGAACTGGTTGCGGAAACCCTAAATCAGGATTCCCCGTCAGAGCGGAGCAAAGCCCAATAATGAGAAATTCTATTTCACTGAAAACTCTGTTCAGTCCTAAGAAAGATTTCATAAATTAACATCACCCAAGGAGCAACCATATGTAGTTGATAACTGTGTTTGATTTCGACCTTCAGCCATTAACTGAATACCAAGTACACTTTGCAACTGAAAGCAGACCTAAGAAGCCTTAACATTGAACAAAATACTTACCCTTCCATGTTGCATGCTTACCAGGCAAGCCCAAATTGAATTGTCTGAGGGAGGAGGATGCAGTAGCTATGGAGGAGATCTGAGACACAGGTATTTAAAGGGGAAGGTTAGTGTGCATGTGAACCTAAACTAGAACAATACATGGACTACAGTGTGTTTGCACATTGTAGACTTTTATGACAGAGCATAATGACTTCAAGCCCAAAACCCGAACCAAGAGGACGTTGGCATTGGAGATTGCTGCACAACTCAATGGCCAGGGCCAACGACTTACACACACACCCAAATTATGCAGGAGTGGTCGGACCTCAAAAGAAGGCTGTGGCCCTATGTGAGGCAGTTTTTCTGCCAGAACTCCAGAGGTAAGTGGATGCTCCATAGATATGTTGCCCACCCATGCTGAACTGCGTGACTGAATTGTGCTTCTCTTCTAGCACCCGGAGAAGACGGGTCCAACCAGTGCCGCCGCAAAGACTGGGTGTGAGGATGAGGCATTGTCCCCAACCATTGCCAGCATCAACATCCTCCTCCTGGTACTCACCAACACCATCAGTACCAGTCGAAGAGGAGAAGGCCCATGTGCCGGGCTTCGAGTCAGACCCAGGTAGGACAGTGGACAAAAAACATAAAGCTCAAGGCAAGGAACTCCCAAGAACATGTATGCTAAGTGCTGGTGTTTTGTGCTTAACCTATAGACTCCTTAGACCAAGGCGAGTATGCAGTTATGTGGCCACCCAAGTTCAGACCCTCACCAGACTCAGGTGAGTCAAGAAAAAGCAAGCTGAAGCCTCCAGGAGCAGAACCCACATCACATATGTGCCTAGTTAAACATCTGTTTTCATGTCCTTACAGACCCTGAGGAAGGCATGGCTTCGAGGCTGGCACCATAAAATGGCCAACTACAGGGATGCAGTAAGTATTGAGCATTTTGAGTCATTGGCCATGGAGAACTGGCACACCTGTTCGAGCAGATGTTGACATGGCTTTCTTTGGTCTTTACAGGTAGGTGCCATGGAGCAGATGCAGGGGCCGACACCCAGACAGGCTCCAAAATTTGCACAGATGTATATATTTTTACATTTTTTACCAGGTTTTAAAGTTTAAAAGATTTTAGGAAGACATTTTAAATACAAAAAGCAAGCAAGCAAAAAAAAATTAAAAAAAGGAGTCCGAAAGGACCAAAATAAATGTTTATGCTTAATGAAAGCAAAAACTTTTTAACAAAACAATATGCAGTGTGGTTTTTAATCCAAACATGCTTAAGGCAGAAAAGAAAGTAAAAACTAGGGGGAAGCATGTAAGAACAAGGAAGAAGAAAGTGAGTGACAGTGAGGGGACACAGGGCTCAAGGAACCAGCAGGGAGAAGGTAAGTCACACTACAGGAAATGCAGATTACATGGGATGCCCCTCAAGGATCCAGCAGGGAGAAGGTAATTCACACTGCAGGGATGCAGACTACATTGGATGCTCCTCAAGGAACCAGGAAAAACAGGAAGAAAATGGTGACTGACAGTGTGGACATGCATACTACATGGGATGCCCCTCAATGAACCAGTAGGGAGAAGATAAGTCACACTGTAGGGATGCACACAAACATGGGATGCCCCCAAGGTGGGGTGCAGCGAGGGAAAAAAAAAACAACCTGTATGTGTATGCTAGATGCCAGATGGCCACAGAGCACTGAGATCCAAGGACTCTGCAGCAACATACAGCTGGAAACAGGTACAAACTCAGCTTCCGAGGATAGTTCACAGGCCAAAACCATAATTGCTTGGCTAAATCGAAAGCTTGCGCGAAGCAACTTCCTAGTTTCCGAGTTGGCTTCTGCAAAAAAAACGAGCAATCATGGAGAGGCTTTGAATCAGGCTTTATGTGCATAGGAGGTTGAAGGTCAGTGAGGCTCACACATTCTACCTACCACTCAAATCGAATTACCCATGGTAACCAGGGGCGGGCTGGCCATAGGGCATACCGGGCAAAATCCCGGTAGGCCAGTGCTAGCAAAGGCAGCGAAGGAGAGATGCGGGAGGGTGGGCGGCATCTGCTATTCGCGGCCCCTCACTGCTGTTCCCCTGGCTGCCGCACACACGCACGCATGCTTACCGGCACTTCCTGGTTGTTATGCGGTGGGCGTCTATGGGCGGCGTCCATTGTTTTCATTGGACGCCGGCCATCTGGGGCCCACCCACCGACCAGGAAGTGCCGGTAAGCATGTGTTTCTGTGTGTTTGAAAGTGAAGGGAGAGCCGGGGGCGGCGGCGGCAGCGGCCGGGGGAACAGCAGCGAGGCGTCGCCTATTTACGGCCAAGTCCATAAAGGAACACTGGCCGTGCATGCTCCACACCCACCAGCTGGAGCTAGGAGCACCAAGCATTGGAGGCAAGGAACAAGTGTAAGTTTAACACCTTCATGCCTTCTCCATAGCCCCCCCCCCCCCCCCCCCCCTCCTCACACACACACATTTTCCCCATAAGACACTTTCAGCTCACAATATTTTGGAGTGGAAGGAGAAACCCTCTTTTACTCGTTTAACACACTAAACACGTCTAGAGGTTCACTTTAAAGAGGGATGCCCCCACTGGCTGCCCCCACTGAGGGATGCCCCCACTGCCCACACTAAGGGTTGCCCCCACTGGCTGCCCCAACTGAGGGATGCCCCCACTGCCCCCACTGAGGGATGCCCCCACTGCCCACACTGAGGGATACCCCCACTGCCCGCACTAAGGGATGCCCCCCACTGTCTGCACTGAGGGATGCCCCCACTGCCCCCACTGAGGGATGCCCCCACTGCCCACACTGAGGGATGCCCCCACTGCCCACACTGAGGGATACCCCCACTGCCCGCACTAAGGGATGCCCCCCACTGTCTGCACTGAGGGATGCCCCCACTGCCCACACTGAGGAATGCTACTTAATAGTTGTAATGAGGGATGCCACTCACTGACTGTAATGGGGGGGATTTTATCACACCATTTGGTTCAGAATATTTTCTTTATTTTGTCCTCTAAACCCTGGGTGCGTGCTGTGGAACGAAAAATAAGGTTTATATATAACGTAGCATTAGGATACTATACTGGGCCAGGAACAGTACAGCAGGGCCGGTGTGCCCCATAAAGTCCCGGGCCGTTTTTTAGTCCCAGTCCGCCCCTGATGGTAACCCACAATAAGGGATGCAGCTTTAGATGACGACACTTGTATTTCAGGTAAAAAGGAATCCTAGCACTAAAGTTACCACATGTTAAAGATTAGTACTCTTTAAAACATTTTTCGTTGTAATGTAGAGGATTGAGACCTAAAATCTCTCCAAGGTAAAAACAAGCTTGATACTATGGCAGAAAGGTTACTCTTTATTTATAAATGCAGTTGGCATATTTTGGATAGGTTTTGTAAAACATTTTGAAGATTTGGTTTTTAATATGCAAATGTAGAAACATTAGATGCAGGCCATTTTCTCCAAATGACATTACAGTTGGATACATATACTGTGCATAACACATGACGAATGTTAAACAGCTTACATATCTCCATACACTGCTAAATATTATGGTATAGGTAACAAAAATAGTTTATGTAACATTAAGTATAATGCAGCAATGTGCAGAACCAGCGGTGTCTGTAGAATATCAGTTAAAACAAAAAACATTTTCCGTGACTACAATTTGAGTATTGTATGTATTTTGCTACATTGCCGGCTAGGAAAGAACATTTACTTTATATTGGGCTCATGTTGTCAGGACAGGGGCTTCTAGCAATTACTGTAGCAAATTAAACCAGAACAAAGCCCATTTTTCACAAAATGAGTGTTGTACCAGGCCCAGGGAGGCATCCCGATTGAGGATGACCGGCTGTGCATTAATGGCACAGAACGGAAGAAGTCTTAGCCTTCTCCTCAGTCTCCCCAGAAAAATCCAGCGCTCTGATTGGCTGGTCACAGTTTCCGGCACTCGGGAGTGGTTGGAAGGTCTCATGCCCGGGGGCACTACTGGTCTGAGTGTAGTTAAAGCACTAAAGGGGGCTACAAATAAGGGGCTACATCTAAAAACAGCTTTATTCAGCCTCATACCACAATGACTTCTCTGCATGGCAGGGAAGCAAACAATGATTTAATTATTTAAGTAACTAAGCATGAACAATCCTTTTAAAGTCCCTGCTTAGGCAAGAACCCCCTTGTAAATAAGGGAATGCTACATTGCAGGACTCAATCTTGGAATCAGGTAGGTTTTAGAAAGACATTGTTGGACCAACCAACTGCAGGAAACAAAGGGTTAGTATTGTCTTTTTGCCTGGACCTTCAATTCAAAGGGGACCAAAAATATAATGTTTAGTAAATTTAAAGTGGCAAAAGCTGCTTGAGAGGGCTTAACCCCATGGATATGTAGTGGAATAGCTGCGCTCCTGAATTACATGGGAGCGGCCGTCTTCTCATACAGCTGACAGTCCTACTTACCATAAGGGGGGAGCTGTGTTACCAGCAATTCACACCAACTGAGAGAGATATATGCCTCAGAAATACCCATTTGTCAATCATTATACACCTACACAAATAAACAACTGCTGAAAGTTTCTTCAAGTTATCTTAACAGAGCACTATGGCGAAATTGTGTAGAATTAAAAATCCATCCATATAAAGATTTTGGCTAATATGAGAACGAGTCACTAATACACCTGAACTGTAAAAATGCCGCCAAGCTTGTGGTTTTCTTCTCCTGGTAGGAAAAATATTCAGGGGTGACAGGTTTAGTCTGTCAGGGGTGACAGATTTCCTCTTTCTTCCATTAAAATAAAAAAAAAAAACAAGCCTGGCTGGATATTTCTTGATGCCAGGTGTATAACGGACCCCTTCTCCCGCCATCCAGCATATTTATATGGATCTTCATTGGGCCATTTTTCACAATAGTGCTCCTTTAATGTGCGTCAGCTGCAGAGCATTCAGACAGTGTAATTAATGGATCTTAAATGTATCTAGAACATTTCTGCTGTGAGCAGAGCAATGGCGTATCATTTTAGCTAATGGCTTTCTTCTTCCCGCCAGAAATAAGGGGTCATTGCACAGAGATTCGCGGTACTTTTGTTTTTCAGGAGCAGGGCTCTCATGTGTAAATCTAGATGTATAGTTCAGGAGCACAGAGACTTCCTGCTATTCAACTATATCTGCATGGGATGAAGCCCCCTCAATCAGCTTACATCAATGATTGCCAGAGCGGGCTGTAGGGAAGCAATTTACTAGACTTTCATTTTTTGACTGGAGGTCTGCTTTAAAGCGGACCTTCACTCTGAATAAGAGTCTATCTTATATGTTTCCCCCACACTGTACATACAGATTGCTCACATTAAAAATCATCCTACCTGCATCTACTGCATGTTATGAGCCTTTAAACATCCAAGATGGCGGCTTATGGAAGCCGCCATTTTATCAGGCAGCCTGCAAACAGGAAGTGCCTGCACACAGGAAGTGACTGTGCTGCTCTGCATTCTGGGATTGCTGACCTTTCCCTGACCCCAGCTCTGCTCTGTCTGAGCAAAGCACAGCTATAACCTGCCCCCCTGTACCTTATCCCACTCTCCTCCCCTCAGTAAGTGTGATGCTTCTGAGTCAAGATGGCGGCGCCCGTATCCTAAATTCCTGAACAGAGTTGCAGCCCAGTGGGGGAAAGAATAATAAGTTAGTGACTAAAAATGTAAAATATATTAATTTTAGATGCTGGGGAATCGTTTTTTAAGAGTTTGGGCTTTTCATTAAATCATGGTGAAGGTCCAGTTTAAGCTAAGTTAACAGCAGGACTTTGAGGATTGCTTTACCTGTATTACTGGACATGACAGTTCTTGCAACCGCAACAGACCGAAGCAGTAATAGCCAAGTGTTTCAATACTGCTTTTTCAATGGCTGTCTCTTTCTATGCTAAATGATATGTTATTTATCTTTTCCATAAATAATGTTCTACATGCTAGAGGAGGCATTTAGTCATTTTGAGGCATAATAAAATAGCTTTTCAGGTTGCTTCCTGGCTGGGACAACCTACAAGCTTTTAACCCTTTTGTAATTGCAATGCATGAATCTGATGGACAGGGTGGAATATAGGCTGGGCTCAAGGGGTGCATGCCCCTGGGCCTCCACCACTTCCCATGCTAAAGGGCCCTCACCATTTACCCCCCAAACCTGCCAGCTAATTTTCCGGAGGGTGTCATCGTTATTGGGCACTGTTGTGGGGCAGAGGCACTGGTAACAGAGCGAACAGAGCAGTTACAAAGTCCCAACTCTAGCAGCGGGCAGCTCTCCAGCCTCTGTCACATGACAGCCTGTGTTATTACACCGCGTCGGATAGAGGCCGCAGAGCTGTCTGTTGCTGGAGTTGGGCGGGACATTTGGGCAGAGCATGTGTCTGCCCCAGTTTTTAAAGCCACAGGCACGGATATTGCTTCATCCTCTCAGCAACCTCCCCGTTGATGGTGTCAGCGCGTCCGCTTGTTACAACCAAGGTTGCCTGGACTGAACGGCAGCCTCTTATCTAATGCTGCATCTTCCCTCCTCCCGTGTCTGAGACAGGATCATGATGCCTGCTGATAAGAAGACAATGATGTGCTGCAGATGACTCTTAGAGCAGGTTAGCAACAAAAACTGTTCCTCAGCTCATTAAAGTCTATATGACTCTAAGGTCACCAGATTTCCTACCCATGTTGCATTCTGATTTGGGGTGTCCCAATGCATAAAAAACTTTTGGTCCATTTGTTTACATCCCAGAGCACATTCTGCCAGACAGTGCCACATCAGTGCAAATTAGAGTAGTAAAAATATAATAAAATATTGTGCATGTTACTGCACTACAAGAAGCACAGCAAAGCTGAATAATGTATAAATCCCTACTCTAATTTGCACTGAAATGGCACTGTCTGGAAGAAGTGCTTGATAAATCAGGCTCCATGTTTGCCTGCTCAGGAATCTGGACCATGTGAGTATTGCTCCCTGATGTTTGAGATATGTAGGGAATATCCAGCAAGTGGGCATTCCATTTTGGGATGTCTGTAGAGAGCGTTTAAAATGGAAAAAGTACTGAACATTATAATATTGTAGTATTTGGTATTTTAATTTGAAAAAACTCATCAGCCCCCATACAGCTATCTACCCCCAGTCTTGAGCCCAACAGCTTGAAACACATGGCCACAAGTGGAGTGGATCCGCTGAGTAAAATGTAGCTATATGAAAGCATTGCACAACGGCTTTCTAGGACAGCGATACTCCACTGACGGACCGGAGTCCGAATGCGGACCTTGGCGCTAGATTTCCGGACCCTTGCCCTGACAGCCCTGCACTAGTTGCTTCTGTGTTGTCATGCTCAGAGCTGCCCCCTTGATTGGCCATGTAGTGCTTAGTCTCCCTGCCAGTGTCATGTCACCTAGCATTGCAATATGAAGTACTGCAAGGGCGGGAAGTGGCATTGCAGGGTACATACAAATTTAGTTTTTTTGTCTCTTTGCCCCATCCAATCCTTCCCCCCTGCACCAGCTCAGCCTCATCTATCCCTGCCCCACCTTCTCATGCCCCCCAAGTCAGCCCCATCCATTCCTGTTCCCCAGCATTTCTTCATCCATCCCATCCCCATCCATTCCTGTCCCTCCAGCTTTGCCCTATGCATGTCCTGCCTATTCATCCCTTCTCTTCACCCCTCCCTGTCTGCCCTTCTTGTTCTTGCTAACCACCCCTCTTCCTTACAGCTTCTCTCCCATTTATCCCTCTCCCCCAAGCGCTATCTGTCCACCCTCGTTACCAGACCTTATTGCCAGTAAAATTCTGTAAAACCCCTGTACAAGGCCTTGACAGAATGCAAGAAGGGATGTGAGCCAGAGCTGTAGGTTCCGAGGGGCCAAAGAAAAAGCTTCTGTTTTTTTCCCAGTGCCCAATAGGATTTTTGGGGTGGGGGGGGCAAACAGCCTTTTTTAGTTTTGCCTGAGGAATCTATGCCCCTCCCCTAGTGTGCCGATTTCTAACTATCCACCCCCTGAGACAGCCCTCCGCCCGGACCTTCACCTCTCAGCGGATGCCTTTAAATGGACCTTTACAAGAAGTGGTTGAGCACCCCTGTACTAGGAGATGTGGACATAACCTAGAAGGGAAAGGAGATTTATTTGCATGGCTCCACCTACTGTAAAGGATCTTTGAAGAAATGCTATTATCCTTTGTGATATGCAGCATGTAAATACTTTATGTTCTCCCCCTGCCTATTAGTCCTAGTGCAAAATATGCCCAGAGGAAAAGTATGTTGGAATCAAAACTAACATTTGTAATGTAGGTGTTAAGCTTTAATATATTGGCACAAGTATATTTAAAGTAGTTTCCTGAACGACTTAAAGAATTTTAATGCATTTGTAATGACCTCAGAGAAAGCAGTTTTCAGTTTTGGATTTAAAAATAGAAAAGGGCTAAGGGGAATATTTCTTTAGCTTGTTCATGTGCAGTGTGTGCTGACAGTGTGTGTGCTGACAGTGTGTGCTTTAGAAGAAAGTCAGCTGCGCAGACTAGATTCTTCACTAAGGTTAAGGCTAAGTACAGCAACAAATAAAGGGCATCCCTAGACTAAGGGTAAATGTAATAAAATGCTTATCATACCTTCCAGGGAGCAGGTACATAGAGCCTATTCCCCCATTTTCTGGTCAGCCCACCGTATTCTAAAAGCAGAGAGTGGCTTACATCCCACCCTTTCTTACAGGCAGACATAACTTCTAGGAGAAGAGAGCAGGGGATGGAGCAGGATGTTAGAAGAGGAATCAGGCTCTGAGTGAAGAAGGCTGGTGCTGGCATCTACAGCCAGCCCAGTTGGTACAAATGCTTTGTGGCCCACTGGGGCTTTTTCCTGTGCTCCTTATGGCTAGTTCACCACTGGCAGACATACTCTGCTTAGGCCTCTATCTTCTATGAGCAGAACCATAGACAGAGCGCAGCCCTCCTGGAGGCCATGTATGAAACCTGGAACTCGGTTATTCTTAATGGGTAAGTAATTGGTGAATGTGGCCTTTTTTCAGTTGCCCTTTAATATTGGCCTTTAAAGTGGACCAACACCCAGCTGTATCGGCCCGGGAATCTATAAGATTCCCGTGTCGATCCAATCCCTCCCCGCGGGGCATCCAAAATCGTGATGCCCCGCTTTGTGAAACCCCCCCGGATGCCCGATAACCTTACCTGAATCCCGGTTCAATGGCACATGCGTGGGCCACGGCCACATCTCGCGCTTCTCTCTAGCAGGGCGCGCGCCCGTGCCGGCTATTTGTGAATAGCCGGCGCGGGCGCGCTCCCTGTTAGAGGGAAACACGAGATGCGGCCGCCAGGGTGCTCGGAGACACTGAGTTTGGACGTCGCTTTGACGCGCATACCTCAGCAGCTCCGAGCGTTCTGATTGGACGAGCGGCCGCGAATGCGCCGTAGAAGTGGGGTGAGGTGAGTTTTATCGGGGGAACTGGGGAGTCTCACATAGCGGTGCACCCCCGATCGGGGTGCCCGGGGAAGTCGACCAAAACCCAGGATAGTCAAAATCCTGGGTGTTGGTCCACTTTAAAGTGAAAGAAAACACTGTCCAGTCTGCCCTGGAATCTAAAAGGCAACTGGCGTTCCCCTGGGACATTTTAAAAGGGGATGCCATGCTGAGGGAATCCACCCAGTCCCCCCTCCAGACGGACACCACAAAACCTTTGTCTTGGCTGCCACACCGTTGTACAAAACTCTGGGATGCCCCTGGGGCAAGGAACAACAACCAGGATAGTGAAAATCCAGGGTTTTGTTATGCTTTAATATTAAGGGGCATTCAAGGCAAAATGTTAATTTACCCTGCTTTCTGTTTTCCCCATGCTGACTGTGAAGGGATGCATCCCTTTATTCAGCCTTTCTTTAAATTTCTTGATATAGTCTTTGTTTGGCTGCTGTGTGGCTGTTAAGGTCCCTGAGAAGATTTAGTCTCTGAGGGGACTGAGTATGATGAGTCAGCAGAGAGGGGCAATTTAATTAATGTTGTGCTGGCAAATGAGAGATGCAGGCCCTGACAGCTAACATGGGGCAAGTAGAAAGAAGGCAAATGTAACCCCTTTAAACAATGTAATATTAAACCCGACCAACACCTGTGGTGTTGGTCCCTCTCTCTCTCTCTCTCTGCTGATAACAAGAAGCTCGGGGGGCATCTAGAACGCTGGATCCCCCTCGCACCTAACTGCACAGAACGGTGGTAACACACATTACAAGCCAGCGCTGGAAGAGGAGTCCCGCGATTGGCTGCCAATGGGTCACGTGGGCCCTAGTCACGTCCTCTGTGCCGGCCACTGACTGGATCTGCCCACTTGCATTAGCCTAGATCTCTCCGAGCGCATTGCATACAACTTTGCCCGTGGTAGCTATCAGAGAACCCCCAGGGCACAATGAGCCCCGACACTTGGCCAGGTTTGTAGAGATGGATCCAAATCCACTAATTATCGATGAGGCAAAATAATAATAAATAAAATTATCATGCTGTGCAATAGTGGAACATTGGGGGTGTCACTATGCATTTCAGGGGATTATATATCCCAGGTTTGACCAGTTATGAAGCTGGTGAAAGGGGTCGATTCAGAGCAAGGTGAGAAAACCCACTCCTTTTTTAGAAGAGAAACCTACCTTTCACTTTCATTGTCTACCCTGGGGCTGATTCAACACCAGGTGAAAATTCATCGAAAGTTAAAAAAAAATCTCATGGTAGTAAAAAATGTATTTTATCAGAAAAAAGCCTGAACATTTCACTGTTGATAATTCACTAGTTAGGAGGACAATGAAAGTTAATGACAATTTTTAGTAGTGAACATTTTACTCCTGTAGTAAAAAGTGCCATTTTCTTTCATTGTTTTCCTATCTGGTGATTCATCAACACTGAAATTCTCAGGCTTTTTTCTCATGAAATGATCTTTTTACTACCATGAGAAGTTTTTCAGCTTTTGATGAATCAAGGCCAAATAATGTGAATAGCAGTTTTCTCTCCTAAAAAAAGAAGTGAGTTTTCTCACCTGACTCTGAATCGATCCCATAGTCACGAGTAGCTAGGGTGCTGCAAACCTTAAATACATCCTTGACTGTATCCGATTGAGTGTTTGATGGTGCTGCTCAAGAGGTAATATTTTAATGGCATAGAGATTAGCACAACTACCTATGAGAACATTTTTAAAGTGAGCTTCTCCAAATTACTTTGAATACCCCATAGGTTGCTAATGCTATCATTAACACATTTAAAAACAAATTCTGCCCCTACATCATCTTTTTTAATTAGAAGTATTTTTTTGCCATTTTATCGAGTTATGTTGAGTTCAAAAAGCCTCTTGAAACGCTGTACATAGGTGTTCAATTAAAATAACAAGAGGCTATTAAATTGGATTATCCTCTCTGTTTCACAGTTCTGGTTGTATTAAGACAAATACATAAGCTGGTTGGAAAGAATAAAACATTCAGCACAAAGCAACACAATTCTAATCCTGCACTATATGAGCATAAAGCTTGCACACAGGCTGCTCATAAAGCACTTAAGTCAAAAAGTATTTCAAGCAAAGTAAAAGGTCATGAGTAAGTAGAATAATCTTATCAGGGATATTAATTGCTACTCATTGAACATTTCCTTTAGCTTTACATCCGCATAAGCCATGATAGGGAAAGCATTTTATAAATACCAACTTAAGAGCAAGTACATGACATGTAATCTGTGTTTCCAGCTGAACTGTGATATGTGTTAAATCCACAGAAGCAACTACCGATATCTGGTTGGTCTCTACTTTAACCCTTGCATTAATATGTGCATTAAGGCTTGGTCATTTTTTATTTTTCAAGGCACGTTATTCCACTTATAGGATACTTGGTTACCTTTATGCAACCATTTTATTTTTAAGGAGGGTTTTTGTTTATATTATTATTATTGTTTATTTATATAGCGCCATCATCTTCCGTAGCACTTTACAAAGTAGTAATTACAGACAGGGTAGAAACATACGGTACATATAGAGTTGACAGTGGATATTCTGAGTACAAGATACAATAGGGGAGAGAGCCCTGCCCTTGCGAGCTTACAGTCTAAAGGAAGAGGGGTGAAGACGAGGGGGAAGGATCACAAACAGTCAGTATTGAGCTTTGTGGCATGCGCCCTTTAGAAGATTGGTTAGGCCAGATTATATGCTTGTCTGAATAAGTGAGTTTTAAGGGCGCCTTTGAAGGTTTTGAGGGTTGTGGAGTGGCGGATTGGGTGTGGGAGGGCATTCCAGAAGATTGAAGTTGCACATGAGAAGTCCTGGAGGCGGGCGTGAGAGGAGGTGACCAGGGTGGAGGACAGGAGAAGGTCGGCAGAAGAGCGGAGGCTGCGTCTAGGTTGATACTGTTGGATTGGAGATGAGATGTAGGGAGGGGCCTGGTTGGAGAGAACTTTGTATGCAAGAGTTAGAGTTTTGAACAGGATTCGCTGTGGGACTGGCAGCCAGTGTAGGGATTGGCAGAGAGGCGCAGAACTGGAGGAGCGAGAGGAGAGATGGATGAGGCGAGCAGCAGAGTTCAGGATAGATTGGAGGGGTGCCAGTCTGTTAGTTGGTAGGCCACAAAGAAGGATGTTGCAGTAATCCAGTCGGGATATGACCAGGGCATGCACTAGCATTTTAGTGGTGTCAGGTGAGAGGAAAGGACGGATGCGGGAGATGTGTTTTCCATTCCTGCCTGCTGTCTCTTTTTCACCATGTACCTGCCCACCATGCTCTCACCATGTCCCCTTCCTGCTGTCCACCATGCTCTCACCATGCCCCCTTCCTGCTGTCCACATGCTCTCACCATGCCCCCTTCCTGCTGTCCACATGCTCTCACCATGCCCCCTTCCTGCTGTCCACCATGCTCTCACCATGCCCCCTTCCTGCTGTCCACCATGCTCTCACCATGCCCCCTTCCTGCTGTCCACATGCTCTCACCATGCCCCCTTCCTGCTGTCCACATGCTCTCCCCATGCCCCCTTCCTGCTGTCCACATGCTCTCACCATGCCCCCTTCCTGCTGTCCACATGCTCTCCCCATGCCCCCTTCCTGCTGTCCACATGCTCTCACCATGCCCCCTTCCTGCTGTCCACATGCTCTCACCATGCCCCCTTCCATGCTCTCACCATGCCCCCTTCCTGCTGTCCACCATGCTCTCACCATGCCCCTTCCTGCTGTCCACCATGCTCTCACCATGCCCCTTCCTGCTGTCCACCATGCTCTCATCATGCCCCCTTCCTGCTGTCCACCATGCTCTCACCATGCCCCCTTCCTACTGTCCACCATGCTCTCACCATGCCCCCTTCCTGCTGTCCACCATGCTCTCACCATGTTCTCACCATGTCCCCTTCCTGCTGTCCACCATGCTCTCAGCATGCCCCCTTCCTGCTGTCCACCATGCTCTCACCATGTCCCCTTCCTGCTGTCCACCATGCTCTCACCATGCCCCCTTCCTGCTGTCCACATGCTCTCACCATGCCCCCTTCCTGCTGTCCACATGCTCTCACCATGCCCCCTTCCTGCTGTCCACCATGCTCTCACCATGTCCCCTTCCTGCTGTCCACATGCTCTCACCATGCCCCCTTCCTGCTGTCCACATGCTCTCACCATGCCCCCTTCCTGCTGTCCACCATGCTCTCACCATGCCCCCTTCCTGCTGTCCACCATGCTCTCACCATGCCCCCTTCCTGCTGTCCACATGCTCTCACCATGCCCCCTTCCTGCTGTCCACATGCTCTCACCATGCCCCCTTCCTGCTGTCCACATGCTCTCACCATGCCCCCTTCCATGCTCTCACCATGTCCCCTTCCTGCTGTCCACCATGCTCTCACCATGCCCCTTCCTGCTGTCCACCATGCTCTCATCATGCCCCCTTCCTGCTGTCCACCATGCTCTCACCATGCCCCCTTCCTACTGTCCACCATGCTCTCACCATGCCCCCTTCCTGCTGTCCACCATGCTCTCACCATGTTCTCACCATGTCCCCTTCCTGCTGTCCACCATGCTCTCAGCATGCCCCCTTCCTGCTGTCCACCATGCTCTCACCATGTTCCCTTCCTGCTGTCCACCATGCTCTCACCATGCCCCCTTCCTGCTGTCCACCATGCTCTCACCATGCCCCCTTCCTGCTGTCCACCATGCTCTCACCATGTCCCCTTCCTGCTGTCCACCATGCTCTCACCATGCCCCCTTCCTGCTGTCCACCATGCTCTCACCATGCCCCCTTCCTGCTGTCCACCATGCTCTCACCATGCCCCCTTCCTGCTGCCCACCATGCTCTCACCATGCCCCCTTCCTGCTGTCCACCATGCTCTCACCATGCCCCCTTCCTGCTGCCCACCATGCTCTCACCATGCCCCCTTCCTGCTGTCCACCATGCTCTCACCATGTCCCCTTCCTGCTGTCCACCATGCTCTCACCATGCCCCCTTCCTGCTGCCCACCATGCTCTCACCATGCCCCCTTCCTGCTGTCCACCATGCTCTCACCATGCCCCCTTCCTGCTGTCCACCATGCTCTCACCATGCCCCCTTCCTGCTGTCCACCATGCTCTCACCATGTCCCCTTCCTGCTGTCCACCATGCTCTCACCATGCCCCCTTCCTGCTGCCCACCATGCTCTCACCATGCCCCCTTCCTGCTGTCCACCATGCTCTCACCATGCCCCCTTCCTGCTGTCCACCATGCTGTCACCATGCCCCCTTCCTGCTGCCCACCATGCTCTCACCATGCCCCCTTCCTGCTGTCCACCATGCTCTCACCATGCCCCCTTCCTGCTGCCCACCATGCTCTCACCATGCCCCCTTCCTGCTGTCCACCATGCTCTCACCATGTCCCCTTCCTGCTGTCCACCATGCTTTCACCATGCCCCCTTCCTGCTGTCCATCATGCTCTCACCATGCCCCCTTCCTGCTGCCCACCATGCTCTCACCATGCCCCCTTCCTGCTGTCCACCATGCTCTCACCATGCCCCCTTCCTGCTGTCCACCATGCTCTCACCATGCCCCCTTCCTGCTGCCCACCATGCTCTCACCATGCCCCCTTCCTGCTGTCCACCATGCTCTCACCATGTCCCCTTCCTGCTGTCCACCATGCTCTCACCATGCCCCCTTCCTGCTGCCCACCATGCTCTCACCATGCCCCCTTCCTGCTGTCCACCATGCTCTCACCATGTCCCCTTCCTGCTGTCCACCATGCTCTCACCATGCCCCCTTCCTGCTGCCCACCATGCTCTCACCATGCCCCCTTCCTGCTGTCCACCATGCTCTCACCATGCCCCCTTCCTGCTGTCCACCATGCTCTCACCATGCCCCCTTCCTGCTGTCCACCATGCTCTCACCATGTCCCCTTCCTGCTGTCCACCATGCTCTCACCATGCCCCCTTCCTGCTGCCCACCATGCTCTCACCATGCCCCCTTCCTGCTGTCCACCATGCTCTCACCATGCCCCCTTCCTGCTGTCCACCATGCTGTCACCATGCCCCCTTCCTGCTGCCCACCATGCTCTCACCATGCCCCCTTCCTGCTGTCCACCATGCTCTCACCATGCCCCCTTCCTGCTGCCCACCATGCTCTCACCATGCCCCCTTCCTGCTGTCCACCATGCTCTCACCATGTCCCCTTCCTGCTGTCCACCATGCTTTCACCATGCCCCCTTCCTGCTGTCCATCATGCTCTCACCATGCCCCCTTCCTGCTGCCCACCATGCTCTCACCATGCCCCCTTCCTGCTGTCCACCATGCTCTCACCATGCCCCCTTCCTGCTGTCCACCATGCTCTCACCATGCCCCCTTCCTGCTGCCCACCATGCTCTCACCATGCCCCCTTCCTGCTGTCCACCATGCTCTCACCATGTCCCCTTCCTGCTGTCCACCATGCTCTCACCATGCCCCCTTCCTGCTGCCCACCATGCTCTCACCATGCCCCCTTCCTGCTGCCCACCATGCTCTCACCATGCCCCCTTCCTGCTGTCCACCATGCTCTCACCATGCCCCCTTCCTGCTGTCCACATGCTCTCACCATGCCCCCTTCCTGCTGCCCACCATGCTCTCACCATGTCCCCTTCCTGCTGCCCACCATGCTCTCACCATGCCCCCTTCCTGCTGTCCACCATGCTCTCACCATGCCCCCTTCCTGCTGTCCATCATGCTCTCACCATGCCCCCTTCCTGCTGCCCACCATTCTTACACTTTGCCCCAGCTGATATGAGCTCTCCTTCCAGACTGCCAGAAGCCAAGGGCTTCTCTGATTGGCTGGGAAATTATCACATCAGAACGTTTGAAGTGGACCAAAACCCTGCTTTATCAGCCTGGGAATCTTATAGATCCCCTCCCAGCGGGGCATCCAAAATCGGGATGCCCCGCTGTGTGAAACCCCCAGGTCGCCCATAAACTCACCTTCTTTCCCAGTTCAACGGCGCATGCACGAGCTGCGGCCGCATGCCCGCTATCCCTCTAGCAGGGCGCGTGCCTGTGTCAGCCATTTGAGAATGGCCAGCGCGGGCGCGCTCCCTGTTAGAGGGAAGCTCGAGATGCAGCCGCCAGCGCACTCAGAGCCGCTGAGCTTAGACGTCGCTTAGACGCCCATAGCTCAGCGGCCCTCCACAATATTTTTAGTTTCTCATGTGGCCCCATGGAAAAAATAATTGCCCACCCCTGAATTAGATGGTGGGAAAATGACCAGTTCTGTCTTGTCCATGTTTAGCTTGAGGTAGCGAGATGACATGAATGAAGAAATAGCTGAGAGTCAGTTGGGGAGGCGAGATAGGAGAGAGGAGAGATTGGGGCCAGAGAGATATATCTGAGTGTCATCCGCATAGAAGTGGTATTGAAAGCCTAGTGAAGTTATAAGTTTGCCAAGGCCATGGGTGTAGACTGAGAAAAGTAGGGGGTCTAGGACAGAACCTTGCGGCACACCGACAGAAAGGGAATGTGAGGATGAGACTGTGTTAGAATAGGATACACTGAATGATCTATCAGAGAGGTAAGAGGTGAGCCAAGAGAGTGCAAGACCTTGAACCCCGAGGGAGGAGAGAATATCAAGAAGCAGAGAGTGGTCGACAGTGTCAAAGGCTGAGGAGAGGTCAAGAAGGATAAGGATGGAGTAGTGACCAATGCTTTTGGCAGTGAGCAGATCATTGGTGACTTTGGTGAGGGCAGTTTCAGTGGAGTGGTTTATATAAACTATCATCTTCCCTGTATACCTGTACAAAAGTATTTTGCATAAAGTTGATATACTGTAAAATAACCACAAAGAGAATATATATTGGCTTGTTTGAATGTGTCAGAATTTTAATATGCTTGACTTCCTCATGTATACATTTATATCTTTGATTGTTAACAGAAGTGTTACAAACATTTGGATTTTATCCAACAGGCACAGCTAAATAAATCAGAAACCTGTGTGTGTGTGTGTGTGTGTGTGTGTGTGTGTGTGTGTGTGTGTAGGTCAATTAATTGAATCTGCAGCATATTATTATTTAGATAGCTCTATTACTTTACTCAAATTTCTAAAATGAGATTCTTTTTTTTGTGAGAACGTTGAGAAGTAAAATGGATGTTACAGTATATTGGCAGGCTGATTCATCATTAGCGGCAGGTAGCGACAGATGAGCGTCTGTAGCAGGCATTTTCAGAGCGCCCGCTAGTAGTCGCAGTGCTCGGCCGTGGGTCGCTTGTTTATAGCGACTCAGTCGCTGTTCAGTAATGTTGAATACATTGTGAGGAGTCGCTATTTGACCAGTACAGCGCTGTATGGGAGCGCATGTTAGCGACTGCTCATAGCGACCGACTCACACCATATTCAGCAAAAAAACAGCCTCACAAATCTCTGGCGCTGAAAAATACTTGTTTGAAGCCCAGAGCGCAGGAGGCGGTGTGTTTAAAGTCTGTTTTTCTGCATCTTTCCACTAGTAACATAACGAAAACATATGGAATTACATTGTAGCAACATTGTAACATGAACACTTTAATGGCAGACCTGTAATGTCATTTCTGAAGAAATATATAAAAAATGAAAACATTGTGAAAAAACTGCTTTTTCAGTGCCAGAACAGGTCACAGAATTATTTGTGATTTTTTGAAAAAAAAAACAAAAAACAAAAAAAAAAAAAGAGAAGAAAAGGATCGTCCATTGAAATGTATGGGAGAGCGACAGGTAGTGAGAGGTCATACCTGGCGCTGTGCAAGGCTGAACGTCGGCGCTGTTTGCTGAGGCTGTGAAAATGATGAATCAGACGCTACATGGCGTTATCCCAGTGGCTAAACAGATTCTGCTTGATAAATGTGTAATTGCGTGCTGTGTCCGGCGTTCACCAGTCGCTACCTGTCGCTACCTCTCATTAACCAGCCACTACCTGACGCTATCCCTTCTTAAATAAGGGCCTTAAAGTACATATGATATATACATATATATATATATATATATATATATATATATATATATTGTGGTAAGGTGCAAGGGGCCGTTATTGACGGCAGGTATGTAGCACCAATGTACCTGGCATTGGTGCAGTAAAGCCGTATAGCTTGTTTTTCCAGCATCAGCTGCTGGTGGCAGTTTTCTGCTGATGATTTAGAATAGCCGAAAGGCTAACCTGGGACGGCTTTACTGGGATGGAGTAGAGCAGGGTGGGACTCCATCCCACTACCCAGGTCCGGGTTTTGCGGGCTGTTTAAATAGCCTGGGGAATCAGCTGTGCTCTGTCCTTTGTCTAGAGCTCACATGGGAGTGAGACTCTGTGAGCCTGGCTGAAATCTCCTGTGGAGGCTGTTTCATGCGGACCTGAGGCCTAGTTGGACTGTAAACAGGACGTTTGCTCAAGGACTAAAAGCTGTTTGCCTGATTGAATCATTTATGCTGCTGTTTCCTGAAAAGGTGATGTAACCTGTATGGACATATGCTTTTGTGGATTTATGTGTGAAATAAACACAGACTTTACTTTGAACTGCTTGCCTCCGCCTCTATACTGCTGACACCCGGTCGCCTACCAGAGCTAATCTCCACATTTGGTGTCGGATGCGGGCACTGCAGTGAGGCCGTTGCTAGGAGCAACCGACGAAAAAGTTTTTTGTTGTGCATGTCCTATATTAAACCTGCCAGGCTGCTACCTGGGACTGCAGACAAAATGGAGGCGGTCGTGAAAGCGCTCGTGGGGGCCAACAGGCAGCAGCATGAGACCAACCAGCTGTTTTTGCAACATATGATGGCGCAGCAAGCTGCAGGTGCGCCCAAAAGTATTCCTGATGCCCGGAAAGCTGTCCGCTCAGCGCTCACAAAAATGACCCCTTCAGATGACGTCGAGACTTACCTGGCGGTGTTTGAAAAGGTGGCTGCAAGGGAGAAGTTGCCGCATGACCAATGGGCTGATGTCATCGCTCCATTTCTGGCGTCTGGACCCCAGCAGGTGTTGTTTGATCTCCCAGAGGACCAAGCCGCTGACTACCCGACTCTGAAGGGTGAGATATTGGCGAGACTGGGGGTGAATGTGTGGGTTCGGGCTCAGCGGGTGCATCAGTGGAGCTACCAGTCGGCAGAGCCCGCCCGACCCCAGTATTATAAACTGCTGCACCTGCTGCAAAAATGGCTGCAGCCGGAGTTGTTAAGCCCCACTGCCATGTTGGACCGCTTGCTGGCGGACATGTTTTGGAGGGCTTTACCGCACCCTCTTCAGCACTGGGTTGGCCAGGTATCCCCTGACAACGCACTAGGGATGGTGGACCTAGTGGAGCGATATGAGGCCACCAGGAACTTGCAAGGCGGCTCCATGAGGAGGGATTCAGGGAAACCCCGGAGGTCCCCGCCCCAGCTCAGGCGAGTGGTGTCCCCTAAACCCTCTCAGGACCTACCCCCCAAAGTCCCTGCCCAAGTGTTGTGTTGGGGATGTAAGGAGCCGGGACATATCAGAGCCAATTGTCCCCACCAGGGGGAGCCCATGGATGTAAACTTTGGTTACCGCCCTTCCATGTATGCCAGGAGGCTGTGTGCTGCCGGTGTCCCTGAGCCCGTGGGGCAAAGTCACCTCTGTCAGGTGAAAGTGGGAGACACCCTGGCTGTGGCCCTTTTGGACTCGGGGAGTATGGTTACCCTGGCAAGACCCGCCTTAGTACTGCCCGATGAGTACACTGGGCGGAAAACCGGGGTTTTGTGCATTCATGGGGACTTGAGAGACTATGCCACAGCACAAGTGTCTCTCACCACCGTCTCCGGCAGCTGGAAACATGAAGTCGCTGTCGCCGCTAAACTCCCATATGAACTGATTATTGGGAGAGACTTTCCAGGGTTCAGGTCACTGTGGGCCAAGCTGGCAGTTCCGGAAACCCGCGAGGTGGGTGTGTCCCCAATAGACTGGCCCTACTCAGGGGAGACCCCGGTGCCCTGGGAACCGGAATCAGGAGGCACCGTGGAAGAGGTGCCCGTCCCTAAAATGGAAGAGGGGGAGTCAACCCCACTAAATGTTATGGTTGGAGATGTGGAAGAGTTGGCAACAGGTCCAGAGTTGGCAGATCTCCATGTCTCCACAATTAACTTTGGTACCGCCCAACACCAGGACCCGACCCTGTCTCGGGCCTGGGAGAATGTTCTTGAGGTGGAAGGTGAACCACAACAGCCAGGGGCGGAGTTACAGTTTCCTCGCTTTGTGGTTCACCAGGAAATGTTGTACCGAGTAAACAAGGTACGTGAAGAGGTGGTGGAACAATTGGTGGTACCCAATCCATATCGCAAATTGGTGTTGGATTTGGCCCACCAACATGTTCTGGGTGGACACCTAGGCCAGCAGAAAACACTGGACCGCGTTTTACAACGATTCTACTGGCCCAGTGTGTACAAGGAGGTGGAGAGATATTGTGAGTCCTGCCCAACATGTCAGATGACCAGCCCTCAGCCTCATTACCGTGGTCCCTTAGTTCCTCTCCCAGTTATTGAGGTACCCTTTGAGCGGATTGCCATGGATCTAGTGGGTCCAGTGCCAAAATCCGCTAGAGGGCACCAACATATTCTGGTGATCTTGGACTATGCCACGCGGTACCCTGAGGCAGTGCCCCTGCGTCACACCTCTGCCAAGCTCATTGCTAAGGAGCTTATGGAAATGTTTTCCAGAGTAGGTCTGCCTAAAGAGGTCCTGACCGATCAAGGTACCCCGTTTATGTCGAAAGTAATGAAAGAGCTCTGTAAACTGCTGCAGGTGAAACAGTTGCGGACATCCGTTTACCACCCGCAAACAGACGGCCTAGTAGAACGGTTTAATCAAACTTTAAAGACCATGTTAAAAAGGGTGGTTGCCAAGGATGGGAAGAATTGGGACTTGCTGCTGCCCTATCTGATGTTCGCAGTGCGAGAGGTGCCCCAGGCCTCTACGGGGTTCTCGCCCTTCGAACTCTTATACGGTCGACATCCACGGGGCCTGT